>JAQGAW010002186.1:0-15973 GCA_034698025.1 Phthiracarus crinitus | reverse complement strand
TCTGTAATAGACATGTGGTCTCTTGAATGGGCGCCAATGGGTTCACTACAAAACTAAAAGAAGCTGCAGAGCAATCAACTTCGTCACGACACCAACCGAGGCATTCATAGAGTGACACGTTTCGAATCGTGTAATAAGTAGTTCCAGGATAATCACGATTCGTCATCTTCTCAAATGTTACTCGTGCTTAAATATTGTTGAGATCATTATATTATTATAAGGATTTATTAGTATCACATACTATATAAACACGTTGTAATTGAATTAAAGCAACATTAAGTAGGAATAAATAAAACTTTTTAAATGTTACACAACCAAACTTTCATTACAAAAGTACGAAAAATATGTGTAATCAGAATTTAAGACCAGTTTTAGGTTAAAAAACTGAGATAAGCTATAAAATAAGGCATAAAAAAATAATGGTAACATATCTTGTTTATAAACAGTAATTTATAAATTACTGTAATGTAATTTTTCTATTTCGAAACACATAAAATATTTAAATTATCAAAATTTAAATGAGGATAAGATAACGCATAAACTGATACCAGAACACGTATTTCACACATTTACTAAAAATAATGATAGCATAAATTTTTAAAACTTAAATTGATTCTTTCAAAATTAAAACTGAATGTATTTATTAATAGATCCGTTTAGATTGTACGGCGCGTACGAAGTACTGTGCGAAGAGCTCATCATAGACTTTACATTTGAAATGTTAAGTTGTGTGATAAAAACAAAATTACGACAGTGTGAAACATAAAATTATGTTTGCGCGTAATGGTATCATTATCTGCACTAACAGATAGATCCGGCATTTGAATAAACTATTTTAATGTATTTTAAATTTCACTTCACAGCAAATATTACCCCTTTATCCCTCGTGACCGTTAAGTGGTAGGAAACAGTATATAGAAGTAACAAGAAGTAAATAGATGTAACCGTACCCTGATTTATATTTCATTGTTTTTAGAATGTCTAAATTATGGCCTTTGCAACGGTTGTTGTACTGTACAGCTAAGTTTAGAAAAATTAACGCATTAACTAGAATTCATCACAGCATTCACAGCTTCAATTAGCTCTTAACTAATATATGAAACAAACCTAAGCTAAAATCATCATACAGTAAGTTGGAATAAATTTATAACTATTGTATCGTGTTTTATAAATAAACTTTCGTATAAAAAATTATCTTTTTTTTTGTAGTTTAGAAAGTATTTAATTTAGATATTAAATACAATATCCTAAAAAAATTCCTAAAAAACTTATAAACTTTTCTCATTAATAATTTGCAAACAAACTGAGTTAACAATTAGGATTTGTTTTTATTTTTTTTATGTATTATAAAGTTGTTTTAAAAGCATAAAAATAAAAGACTATTATGTTCATCTTTTATTTGTTTATTTAAATTCTAATTATATTCAATTTTATAATTAGACTAAAAACAAAAACACAAAAAGTTTTCAAATTAATAGTAGATAAAAAATATTTAAGTTCACAAATAAAAATCATATTAAACATGATGTCTACATATAAATTTTTGGAATGGAAATTTATTTGATCAATTTAGTCATAAAAAATAAATTGAAAGAACCCTCGCTGTGTATCATTTATTTTTACTCCCAACAACTTTATTCAAAAGTAATAATTTTTTTTATTCTCGTGATTACAATTCCGGTGTGAACATACCATAATATTGTAAAAGCAAACAAAAAAATATGAGTTAAATATTTTATACCGAATGTTTATGACAGTACTTAAGAAGACAATAAGTGAAAGAGACTTAAAAATTTATTGATCAAAAATAATAAAGTTTTAGTTAAATATAACGCCGTAAAAATTCTTTCGCCTAATAATTAATATTTTTGCAGTTTATTTTAATGTCTGGGAAAAGTAAAAAAAAAACGTGTGTATTAGTATTTATTTGGCAAAATTAGATGTGACGGAAATATTGATTTTTTAAAGAAAAAAATAATTCTATAGATATTAAAATGAAATAAATAATAATCGGTTGACAATATTTATTGTTAAGTTTTAAATGTGGAAACGTATTTATTAGACGCGTTCTATGAACTTGAACTTGAAAATAGCTTTTCGTGAGAAATGCTTTTAAGAGTTGTATCAAATGAATGGGTTGAGTTACGGCCAGTGATTAGCCTTAAAAGCACGGAAAAGAAAAGCAGATGAGAGACAACTTATCATATAAACAAATGCGTGCTTATATTCTTAAATGCTTATATGCTTAGATTGTTAGACAATAGCAAAGCAACTTAATTTAGAAAATCCTTATTGTTATGATAAGCGAAAATAAGGAGTGTTAAGTGATATACGATATACATATCTAACCATATGTTACCTCTGGTGGCGGCAATCATCAGGAAGACTATAGAGCCAAACACCAACATCTTATCGAAGGTTGTATTGAAGGTCATTATTGTTGCATAATATCGGTCACAAAAAGCAAATCCAAAATGTGTGGATCAAACGGGACACAAGTTTATGATTATTAAAGTATTGATTAAAATAATATAAAATTGGCGGTAAAACAAAAATCAAACTTCATATATATAGCACTTCTCACACACACTTCACACTTGTAGAGCACAAACCAGAAGACCCCGATTTGAAAGGCTCAGTGCGCTTATATAAGGTCGATAGCATCCCTCCCTCACACTCGCAGTGAAGTGTCAGTAAAGCCCAGGGCGTGGTATCGATACACATAAATGTTCGCTATATTCAAACGTCACATATTGACGTCATGCCCACAACGCTTAACATTTGTATGGATTGATGGGCCATCAGACACGAACTTGTGACACTTTTAATGTGTGACAAAAAAATTAGATGAAAATCATTTTCAGGAATAAATTTATTAATAAAAATTCAGACTCTCATCAATTAAAACATTTTTCTGAAAGTAATTATATATTTTCTAGTTTTGTTTTTAAAGATTCATTTTAATAAAATCAATTTTGTTTGATGTTTAGTAAAACTGTTTTTTAGATATAAATGCATAATTTATTTTATGGGTTTAAACAAAAAAATGATTAGTTTTATATTCAGGATACGGATTAATGCATAGAAATGCATGAATGTTGAATTTTTTGAGTTGCATGCATATATTGAATATTTCAAAACTAGATACATATTTTCACAAAATTTTATTAAAATATTAATAAATAAGTAAGTTTAAAAGGCGATAATAAAATCTCAACTTACACATTGGTAAAATTGTGTGTTTCAGAAAGAAAAGTTAGTTTTGTTAGGCTTTAAATGAGTCAAAGTGAAGCAAAGTGTTTAAATTAACGAAATTAAATATTGTCTATTAAAAAACTAATTAAAATATATATTTTTTTATTTTGCGTATATATATATATGCACGAAAACTAAACAAATCTCACAATAACTTATTATCTAACTTTAAATAAGTTATAAATAAAACTTTTCTAATATTTTTATAGTATTTAAGATGCATTGGTTTTACGCATATAATAGAATTCTTAGTGCATAAATGAATACATATTTCGTGCTTTTATCTACGTGTTGGTTATAATTTAGTCAATAAAACTTTATAAAAATCAGGAATTTTTAGAAATCCTGTTTAATTAAAATTTTTAGTCGACATTTTTTTTATTAAATTTACTCTTAAATCATTAAAAGCCTGATTTTAATGTAACGACTATATAAAAGTCTTATTTGTTAATTACAAATAATTAATGAATCTTAAAATGTAAAAGATATTTAATTTTAATCATCTAAAATCTTCAGCCATTGATCATTGATTTTAATTATGAAAAAGTTTGTTGACTCCACTTAACTATAATGAAAATGATAAAAATTTAGTTTTTTTTATTAATTTATTTACTTAATTTTTTTATATCTTCTTATCACAACTTAATTGGCTTTTAAAATAGTAATCTTTACTAATAATAAACTATAAGAAACTTTATTAAAAATTTTTCAATTAAATTTTTAAAAAATGCGAGAGTGAGTGAGAGAGGAAGAGAGTGTGAGTGAGTGAGTGAGTGAGTGAGTGAGTGAGTGAGTGAGTGAGAGGGAGAGACTTTTCGTGACTAACATCAATATTATGTGACTGATTAACCATTGATGACGATAAACGAATAATTCATAGATAACGTAATAATGCGAAAATGTTTAATATAGTAAATATAAACATAGAGCACAACATGTAGTGAACACGCCATTAGCACATGTTATTGATGTTTAGGCTTTCGGGTTTCGCTTACTTTTGTTAACAGACAATGATTCAGATAATTATCGATAAATATAATTTATTTAGAAATAGATTAAGCATGAAAAATGAGTTAATCTGTGATAACTGTGATACTGGAAACCATAATAATCGTAATAATGTTATTAATGTTAGTAATGTTAGTGATAAACAATTTGTTTATAAAAATCATTTGTATTCATTGTTCAACTCTAAATCAATTGACTTATTAATACCAAAAATTAGTGCATTAAATAACGATAAGCCAAGTTATTCTCCGTTTGAAGAAAATAAACAAAATAAACAACAAACTAATGATAAATCCACATCAGATAACAGAAGTTTATTTGAAAAATTTGTTAGTAAAAACAAAACAAATGATAATAGTGTTGTGAAAATTGATTTTAAGCGAATGGCAATCAGAAAAGATGGTGAAACTGGTGTCGAGAGGATTAAGTTTTTATGGAAGGATTTTAAGACTGGAAATGACAACGCAGAAGCAGTTTTCATAAGAAACTCTTTTCTTTACGGAGGGATTATTGGCATTCTTTATGGAGGTATTATCAAGAATAAACAGGCTGTCAACGACTTTCAACGGCGACACAACGATTTCGTATTCCGCGGAAAAATTGATCAAAATCGTGTACTTCTTGATAATGTAATTCTGCAGTTTATGAAGGATGGCGTCAAATATGGATGGAGATTGTCGTTATTCTTTGGTGCATTAACTACTCTAACAACACATGCCATTGTATATAGAAATGATATTCTTTATATGGATATGATGGCTTGTGGTGCCATGTCTTGTGTACTATGGAGGGCTAACTTAGGTTTACGGGCTATGTTTGTGTCAGCCGTTGTCGGATCCATATTCGGCGCTTTTTATGCATCTGTTTTTAAACTCGGTTTAAGACTTATTAATTATACGGTACCCGAATATAGACATTGGAGACACGCAAAAAATGACCAAAACTTTACTGTTATACACTATACTGACGGTACTTCTGAATATGATTGGAAAATAGAGCCTCAAAATACTTCTAATATTAATGATTCCGATAAAACATAACATAGAATCGGCGTCTCAATCAATCTATAAATTGCAGGTATTTTTGTTTGATTCAAAAGTTGTTTATTATTTAAAAGTAATTAGTAATTTATGAATAAATAAAATGCTTAAATATGAATCGCACGATAATAACTATTTTAAACTATTATCCACATAAATCATTAGTGGAATTTTTTTAAAAAATAATAAGAATTTTCTTATGCAAGTGCTTATTATTTTTTGAATTAAATATTAACCTTTATTTTTTAAGTAAAATAATAATGTTTATGCGATGGTACGGTTTGGCCGATAGGGTTTTTTTTCGTAATTAAAGTTTATTCCAGAGGAACTTAATTCAATTTAGTCCCAAGTGTGAGAAAAATAACTGAAATATATGAAGTGATTGCCAGGTTTACGGTTTAATTTTTCTCAATTTAAAGTTCTGTTATAAAAATTTTGAGTTAAAAAAGGATTACACAGAAAAACGGCATGCATTCCAATTACAATGAAAATTTCACTTCCGAGATAAACAGAGGACGCTTCACAAATTAGCAGTTATGGGATTTTAGCAATTCATTTTCCCATAAAATATATGAGAATTATGAGAGTATATATCAATTTATAACAATTGCTATGATATACTCTTAAATGAAATATTTTCATTTAAAATAGTTTTTTAATGAATTCTCAAAATTATATGTTATAAAAACATTAAACTATTAAAATAGTTTCACTGAAGCATCAGAATTGACCACTACTTTGATTGCACAGTTAAAAGGATACAACAATAATTATTGTCTAGAGAATCGTCTACAATGTAGTAAATTCAAGAATAGGTAGAAAAAACTACTACCATATCGATACTAACGTATTCCTATTCTCAATTACGGATGATTTATACAAATTATTAATTAGTTTTAGTTTTTTTTCCTAACAACTCATTTGCGTTTAATTGTTAATTTAAAAAACCAAACTTAAAGTAAATGTTATGCGCAGTTTTTTTAAGTAAAATAATCGTATAGTTAAGTTTATGCTCATTCAGTTGTAGGAAACTGGCGATTCGGTTGACCGATCGCTAGGCATTTGAAATGTTGAAATGGACTCACTGTGAGCATTAAATGCGTTGTGATGCACAAAATAATAGTTGTAAGCAAAACATAGCAGCGCTACAGACACTCCAGTTTTATGTACTGTATTATAAGCTTACTGTAGTATTTGATGTGCTTTACCCGCCCGACCAGAACTGGTTGTCTATGTTAAGAACTCGTACTCAGTACTCACCAATCTATTCAATGTGCTCATGTGTTGTTCACGCGCTTTTTTAGCGTACGAGTTCACAATATTTCTAACTAGTTTTATGCTCGAGTAGAGCACATTAAATTCTCTAAAACAGAAGACTGCGAGACAGCGTTTGGCTGCGAACAAAACTGGTTAATCTTCTCATCTGTTGTTTGCAATAAAAACAGAACTCCTTTATGTCAAGGACAAGATGAACAATAGAGTTCATAACATAGCGGTTATTATAGTCCACTAAAAAAACACAAGTCTTAGTAATTTATTTTGAGATTCGATTGAGAGACAGAGGAAATATTTGTGGCGATAGAGAACCGTAATTATTTTTTTATGCTTTTATTATGATCAACCAATCGGGCAGAACCAACCAAATACTCTATACAACCATAGATCAAATACTGTTTAAAAAGAGCAAGAAATGATTTTCCTTCCGTATTATATATAAAAGCGTATTAAAAAAATTCTATATATAAAACTAGAGATATAGTTAAGCAAAACACAAAAAAGTACAAGTGAGCTCTTTATTCATTTTTATCGCTGTGTAGTCAATTATTACCGTATTTAGATTTGTATGAATGAGCATTACAAATATCAATAGATCAGTACAAAAGCCCGTTTTTATTATAACTCAAAAAGATTGTTACAAAGATGTTTAACTAATAAATTGGGCGTTTAACACGATGTGTCCATTGGTTCCGCTTCGATCAGACGCACTACAGTTTCCTCCACTTCTAAGGCAATCACTTTTGTTGTCAATACGTCTGTTGTGCCCCTTTTGAACAAATATCTTCCTTGACTGTTCCATCATATAAATGATAAATGCAATGTAATGTGTCATACAATGTATAAATCAATATTTTTTGTTAAATATTTGTTTTGAATATATGAATACCGTTTTCCTTTTTGATTGGCCTCTTCATACGGACGCAACAATTGGGCCGAATCTTTAGTGATCACACATAAGTCAACATTACTTCCAGAGCCCAAATCATTGAAGATTCCGGCAGCGATTGCATCTCGAACTAACTTTTTTCCGTCTTCCACCTAAAAAAACGTTTTACATTCAAAATAATTTCCTGGTTTCACATATTTAACATATTTTCGTACATTCATGTCAGGTTTCCATCGCGACTCAAATACAGCCATCGCAGCCAAAGATCCAGAACCCATAGTGACGTATGGAAGTTTGTCTGTGGATCCGTACGGATGAATACTATACAAGTTCGGGCCATTGTTGTCAACGCCTCCCAATACTATTGCTGCTCCAATATGTCCCTGATATCTATGATATTATGATATTCATTATTTTATTAACGTTAAAAGTGTAACAATTATTACTATGATTTAGTGATAACTCACCTGAAAAGGAATTGCTTAAGCAAACGATTTGCCACACAAACCGGAACTATTTTACCAGTGTTTAAACGATGCAATTCTAACTGCGATGATATCATAGCAGTAGTGACCTGATTGTCGGCAGCAGTTCCAGCGCCGCAACAATACATGTTTGGCGCTAAATAATGGATTTTCTGGCAATACTTGTCTGCAATAATGTCTCCTTCAGTCGCACGCGTGTCCGCACCCAATATGATGCCATCGCTGAATACTATGCCTGCGATTGTTGTTCCCGTTTTACGCGCTTTCGGCACAGGAAACCCTTTCGATGATAGCATTTCATTTCTATACATATTTATTCAAACTTATATTAAACTGTCATAAGCTTATGGATTATTATTTAGTCTATTAGTTTTTTGATTTTAACTAACCTTTGATAGTTTTCAAACGAAAAACCGCCATAACGTTCTTCACTAATCAAATGAACACCCATTTTAGATATATTTCAGTTTTAAATGATAATTATAATTAAATTGATACTGAAAATGACTTGCATTTAAATCATATACAACATACACATATAATACTATTCATTAAATACGTTCAATCAATAGTACGAAATACTGAAACTGTAACGCTCTCTATTGAACTTAAAAACAAAATTCGGCTGTTTATTGGTAGAGTTACTAGAGTTAAAGCTGGAGAAATTTAATTTAATTTAAAGATAAAACAATTCACGGCACATTTACAAAGAGCTGACTTTCTAATAGTTTAATGGTAACTTATGGGAAAATTATACTTTTCTGTAAGTGAAGACCGGGCAAAATATCGAACCCCTTAATTAATATAAAGAATATGTTTAATCCCTTAATAAATATAAAGACTCTGGACACCATGACGGACGGATAGACATAGACAAATCCATAAGCTGGACTTCTCTACCATAAAGACAGCTAAAAAATATAAACTAAAAATTAAGTGAACCGACCCCACTCCACCATACACGATACTATTCGACCCCAACCGACCGTACCCGATGCCACCCTATCGAGTGTCCCATCATTTCATCTCAACTTTTATGCGGAATTCAATGGCTTAGGTTTTAACTGTAAAATTTTAAGTTTTCCAGCTCAATTACCTTAAGGAAACCATCCTCCTCGAAACCCTTAAGCTGATCCCTTCTCTTCTAGTTGAATCCATTTATATAGGTGTCGAGGGGGCCTCCAAAGGGAGAGCCTATAAAGGGACAATCAGACAGAGAAATTATGAGATTTATATAAATGATATATAAGCTTACATTCATTTTTAAATCAAAAGAGCGCGTTTAATTTAATTCAATTAGAAACTTGGAAATTATTTTTGTAACTTTGATCTGAATATGAATAATTTTGATGTTATTCGTAAAATAAAATTTAACAATCATAATTGTATCATAATTAAGCGCGAGCTTAAACAAGATAGTTTAAGTTAATCCTAGCTCAAATAAAAATTAAATCTAAACCTCACGAGGAATTAAAATTAAAAAGCTAAATTTTTTATCTACTGGTTTTCGAGCTTAAGCTCAACGGCTTCAGCTTAAGCTCAGCAAAATTTAAGGTATTCTATTCTTTAGAATAATATAGAAAAATTTTGTTAATACTAATATGTTCTAGTAATCTAATTATACTGAACCAATTTATTTTTTATAGAATTCGTTAAAAATAAATTCAGTGATAATCTAAAATAAATTAAATAATTTCTACTTAAACTTTTTAAATAAATTTTATTTAATTGCATTTAATGTAAATATACTAAAAATTAAAATTTAGACGATAGGAAAAAGTTGAACGATTACTCTATTGCTAAACAGAGAGATTGTAATGAGTAAACAACTGAAGTGGTGATGAAGTAATAAGTTTTATGGCAATGCTTTACTGACGAATGAATGTGCAAACTCAGTGTTAACTCACTGTTTAGTTTTTTTGTAATTACTTTTCTATTACTGTGCCATTAAAGAAAAAATACGATCGATTGTAAATATTTTGTAACATAAAACTAATTTTTAAAAATTATTTTCATTGTTTCTTTTATTATATTTAATTAATTTATTCACTTTAAATAATGTAGAAAAGAATATTTTTGGACGTAAAAAAGTTAGAAAATAATTATTTTAATATTTTGATAAAATTAAATTATTAAATTTCAAAGTTAATAATGCAGTGATAAAAGTTGTGAATTTGATTTGAATTAAATATTAGATCGTTAATCAATACAATAATTAAAGGTAAGAAAAAGAAATATGAAAGTTTGTCAAGAGTTTAGGAAAGTATTTGTCACTTTAGTGCATTGGAGTTGCATTGCATTTATACGATTCTAATCAATTGCAATGCATCGCCAGTGCTAACAATGTGTCAAATTATAATCGCCATTCTATTTCTATTTCTTAATTATTAATATGATATTTAATAAACTATATTTAGATTATGTAAGTAAAAAAGTATTAAATCTAGTTTAAGATCACATCACACCATATATTGAATCACCTCATTGGGCGGAGTTTAGTTATGACATAAACTGCAGTCAAACTTCATTAATGTAAATATAAATAAAACATTAATTTTAGTGTTGGTGTCTGTTTTTAACTTTTGCAAACCGAAACCGCAAAACCGCGATTTAAACTACCAAACCGATAAATATTTTAGAATTAATTAGAACAATCATTTAAACCAATTTATATTATTAAAATTGAATTTATTTTAGTCATATTTAATTAATTCTTAAACTTATTGTATTGTTATTTAAACAAAATTTCATTATAATATTAAATTCAATAAATTATGAAACAACACTTCAATATTTGAATAATTACATTAAAAATATACATTAAAAGATGTATTCTTTAGGGTTAAATTTATATTTTTATTTTCAAAGTAAAAAATATGCTTTACAATCATTTTTAGGTCATTTTCTAAAAATTTAGTAGTGATATATATTTTTAAAATAGATAAGTCTTTAATAAAATTACTGAACGGGTCGGGTAGGTTTGATCTTTTAAAAATTCAGTCTGTTCGGGTACATTGAAAGTAAACGTGAAATTGTTATAAATAACAGACTTAAATAAATATGATTTGCAACATAATATTTGTAATCAAATTATGGACTATTAAGAATTTCTACTAAATAAATATTTTTATATCGGTTTATCGTGTCAGTTCCGTTTAAATCTTTGTTTAATTGGTTTGTCTCGACTTCTATTTTATTGCCCAAAACAGCTTTACCCTTAAGCTAAAGATTCGATACTAGACTAGTAGAAATGCTTTTGTTCGAAATTGGGTTCTTTTTCGAAAATATAATTCGATAAGTCTATAAGATTAGGAAATAAGAATAGATTTAGTTGTGATCCAATTTGATTAATAAATGTATGTCCAATTTATGTTCGAGCTCTGGAAAATTAAACCAATATGTTCTGATTTTTAACGTTAAATTTAATTTTAAGTGAGAAAGACTCAAAAAAGAAACCTTATTTGCTTCCCGTATACCGTAAACTAATGATTGGGAAAATGTACACTAAATTGTTTTTTTAAAATTTTATTATTTATATAATCGTAAAATTTTTAATTATTAATTGTATAACTTTAAATAAAAGTATTAATAACATAATAATATATAAGCATAACTTTAAAATATTAAATAAAAATATAAAATATATAATATAATTGTAAACAATAATATAGTATTAATCCAATATTGCTCTGGGAATCATAGTGAATGGTAAAACAGGTGCAGTGGCTTCCAATTGTAGTGCCGTTAAATGGCACTCAACAGCTCTCTGATGATCATTACTAGCTTGAAGTACTAAACCAGTGAAAGACCACGTTTCGTGAACTGTCGCGTCAATGTTTAATGAATCTTTTAAATATTTATGCGCAGCCAATTGATTGCCTAATAAATAGTAAGTATGTCCTAATTGTTGAAGCGCTTTCGCATGTTTTGGGTTAATTGATATTGCATTCTGGAGATGAGTTTTCGCTTCTATCAAATTTCCCTTAGCTTTGCTAATTATTCCTTTGATATAAATCATTTGATGTGATAATGAACTAAATATACCGCTCGTTCCATCACTAATACACGAATCTGCGTCTGATATCTATAATTTTAAATACTAAATATTAAAAACTTGTTTTTCAATATTACTGACGCGAAATGAATATTGCATTACTTGTCCGAGTTTAATAAATAGCTCTACTATTAAAATCCATATATGCATTTGCAAAGACCAAAGCGATTTATTGGCTGTATCGCCGTATGCCACCTTATAAGATAAATTATTGCTAACAATGTCTTGTTGAGCAGTACCAGCAGTTCCACTATCAAGTGATGTCACTTCGCTCAGAGTTTGTTCCATTTTTAGAGATATCGAATCGTAATTTGAAGGAAGAAAATAATTGGATTCGTAATTATTTGGTTTCTCTTCACTATACGCGTATTTCCAACAATTGAGCATTTCTTTTGCAGTTAATAAAGCGAATTCACGACCGTTTTCACACGTAACTTCTTCTAAATGTGCCTGTAATATAAACAAATGAGTTTTAATCACAGTATATATAGAAGATATAGAAGTGTTTAGTTCATTACTTTGATATACAATAACATTAGATGAGATGGATATTCGATGAGCGCTGTCTCGCATATGGCTAATGCTTCCCGATATTGTTTCAACGCTGATAAACACAGTATTAGCAATTGAATCGATGGTAAGTGATGCGCATTCAGCATTAAAGATATTTTAACGTATTGTATGGCATCGTTCAATGCTCTTTGTTTAGCCATATGCAGTGCTAAATGAAAATATGGCAAATTATTTTGCGACGATAACACTAATGCTTCTTTAAGATAATTAATCGATTCATTTAAGTGATTTATATAGTATTTTTTGCACGTTTCTGTTTCCGTTTCGTAAATCAATGCGTGAGACACACCAATCATAAAATTAATTTTGTGAAACATTACATTATCTTTACATTTTCGAAGTGCATCGCTCGCCAACTCTAACGCTTCCTTATACTGAAATAATTCCAATAAACATAGTTTCGCCGCCATTAGGTTTGGTAATGGATCTGAAGGGTCGATACGTGACACTTCTTTTAAAACTAACAATGCTCTTAATGGATACTTTTTTGATTCGATTAAAGTTAAAGCAAATTGAAACCATATATGTTTAATTTCAAAACTAAATTTCATTGCACGTTCATAAATGTCTAAAAGATAGCATTTAAAGGGAGTTAACGTAATTGTCATTAAATTATATATTGATAAAACATTATTAATCGATTTAGTTCTTTGTTCATTATAATCAGGATTTCTATCAATCACTACATTTTTTGATGCTAACATTTCGCTAATCATCAGGAGTAACATAATTTCTTCGTCTCTTTCTTGCGGAGCAAATAAAGACTGTCCGATATATCTTTGCGGTGTTAACGGCTTTGCTGACGACGAAAATGTATTTAACTCGCATTTGGTCCATATATTTCTAGAAATACGGGTTAATAATAATTTGCTTAAACTTTTTGCTAATTTTTGTCTCATGTTTAGTGTTGATGGCGTTTCACAAGCATTCAGTGCGCGTCTGTATTGATTCATGGCTTGTATCGCATTATTGTCTTTTTCGATATAAACTAATGGAGCTTTTTCTATAGCCATTTCTAAGATCGGTCCCAATGAAACTACAATATACGGTCCGTGATGTTTCTCCACATTCTGTAAATATCTAATTCCGAGATCAGTTGCTTTGTTCAAACAAGAAATTCTAGCGTCAAAGTTAAGATTATTATTTCTATGCTCTAAAGACATTCCTTTAACCGCAAAAGATTCGGCCACTAATTTAATAACTCTTATCGGTAATGCTTTATCGACATTACTAATGCCGTCAATACCGGAGAGTTCGATGTGTTTTAACGCTTTATCGTACTCTTCGCATATATAATATAGTTTGGCTAATAGTAAGTTAGCGTCCATTGATAGCGGAGTTGCCATCGAAGAATCCAAACACGCTTTAAGGTGTGTTTGTGCCTCATTTAAAAGCGATTTATTATTCTTATCTTCTTTATTACTTTCCAAGTATTTTTCTAGCTTTGCCTCACCGGTCAAGAAGTGAATCAATTGCGGCGAATCGTTACCCATTTGTAGAGCCAAATCGAGACATCGATTCCAGTTTCCCTCTTCTCTATTGCGCTCCAATTCTGACTCAATTCTAGCTCTACTTTTAGGCGTAAATACGTTCGAGTTTGACATCACTATTAATTGAATAATTGGTAAACTCAATACACTTATCAAATATGATACGTCTATAAACTGTCTGAAACCCTACACTGTTAAAAAACATAGAATTTTAAAATATAAATGAATTTTAGAAATCAAAATAAATGAATGTTAAAATTCAAAGCAAGCGTTTGAATATTAAAATTCAAAACGTATTTTATGTTCGAATTTTAAACGACATTTGCATTTTGAGTTTACATACGTTACATTACTCTTAAATAAAACTCATATCAGAGTTTGCGCATAATAGTGTTTTGGCGGTAATTAATCTGAAAATACTGATCAGTATTTATTTGCGCATATATTTTGAGCGCAAATTAAAAATGGAAACTATTATTGAAAAAGTCGATGAATAAGCCGATTATAACTTTTTGAAATAATTTAAATTGCAATAATTTAATTTCAGTATTTCAAGGTATATTTTATTTTCGTAATCGATTACTAAATCATGTTTTTTTATTAAGATCAACACAATGATAGTGAAACATTATATGCTCTCGAAGATGACGACATCGACAAAGTTGAAAACCTATTATTATCACCAATTTATCAAAATCTAAACAGCTTTCATACAAATGGCAGTGTTTTTGGTCAAAAAAGACCTTTATTTAAACTATCGAATGCCTGAGTTTGATGAAGATTTGCATAAATTCTCGACAAATCAACAATATTTACTGATAATATGAAAAATAGTGTAGCGTTTGCTTTATTTAAACAAATTAATTCAATTTATCAGTATGTATCTCAGATCAGAGATAAATTTAATTATTTAACAGAATTTCTGATCTGAAATTTAACTTTTTTTTTGCTTTTATACATAAGGATTTAGGCATCAACAGAAGAATAATACTTAATTTGCTATGTAATTATGCGAAAGTATCCAAAATTTAGAGACGACTCATATATCGGATTTGTATTTATTAATAATAAAACATTAAAGTTTACTTATATTTAGTTTAATTATTAGATTGATCTTAAAGATTGTGTTTTGGGTAAATATAAATGCGAGTGAAAAATCCTGAATTGAAAAAAACAGGTGGAAAAGAAAAAAAACAAGTATAGATCAGTCAAAAAACATCGAATCAATCAAATACACGACCAATTAATACATGTCCTGCAGTTATTCAAAATAATGATCAAAATTTGGTTAATATATCAGAAATGTTAAATGATTTTCATTTGCTTAAAACAGAAAAGGGGGTAAGTTTCTAATTTCAGATCAGAAATTAATATTAAGTCAAATTAAGTTTTTAGATAATCTGCACGAGAAACTATTTCAAAAACAGAAATTATTACGACTCAAGTAAAAAGTACTATTCCTCGTTTACCGCCGGCGGAGCTATATTGTACAATCGAATGATAACGCACTTAAAAGAGTCTTCAGATAAAATTAAACTATTACTTAATAAATCTGTTAAAAATAGAAATATAAATCTAATTCTGATCTGAATTACATTTTAATTTAAATTTAATTTTTTAGATGAAGTGAAAACTTATTTGGTTTTTATGATTTTGGATGAACTGCTAGAATCAAATATCATTTGCAATAAGTCATTATATGATTTAAAAAAATCTATCAAATTTGCATTTGTGCCAAACAACTACTTCAACGTTTCTACGAAATTTAATGAATTAAGAAACATAAAAGGAATGGTTTATCTCGACCGCACAGAACTCATGAATACAACGTTATGTAAAGGTTTATTTTATATTTTTATGTCAAATTATGTCTTTTCTATTGAATATGCATCTAATGTTAAAGA
>JAQGAW010002185.1:0-15974 GCA_034698025.1 Phthiracarus crinitus | reverse complement strand
CTTTTATTTTTAACCTAATCTTGTTTTGAAAAAAAATATTGAAAGGCCATATGAAACTAACTGCAAACTCTCATTGTTGGTTACAACCCGTGCTCTTTTCTAACGACCCGTTTCGTTCCAATGGTCATAATAAATGTGTGCTTTGCGTACCGGTTAAGTATGATATTAAATGTCAGTTTTTATAACCAGTTGTAAATCATAGTTCGGGGCATTGACATAGACTTAGTGGTGAGAGTAACGTAATGTAATCAACACTGAAACAAGCAATTCTGTAACCACTTTTTTATATGTCTCGTCACTAAGTCTACAGTATATTAATGCCACGATCTGTGTTGTAAATTTTGTCCGATAATTAAATGATTAAATTTAATTAAACTTTATATGAATTAAACTTTAAACATTAAAAACAATATGACTACTAGGATTACAAAAAATTGAATGATACCCTTTTAAAAAATTTTTTAACTCATTTTTATGAAAGAATAATAGACAAGGCTTTAATAGTAGACATGATTTATAATTTTATATTAAAATTTTGTTTTAAAAAATTGATTAAATGTGTATAATTCAATGTATTGATTGTGTTGTGTTAACTATTGAAAACTTAAATCATCATTACTGTAGTCAATAATCACATTCATGTAATTTTAAAAATTCGTTTGTATGTAACTGTTTGGTAAGAAAAGGTTTGAATTAGTGATTGAAAATTTATTCCATTTCCGTGGAACGGTAGTGGAATTGTAGATTAGTCCCGGTAATGGAACGTTAATGAATTGAAAAAATTTGATGTAGCCGGTAATGGATCGGTAACGCATTTTTTTGCTAACGGTAATGGAACGGTAGTGGTTTATTTTAATTTCCAAAATTATAAAATCAAAAATATTTTCAATAATTTATAATTTAATTTTAATGTACACGCTATTAAAGGCAAATAAATTTTATAATACTATTGTTATCTCATGTGTTTTAATAATGCTTACAAATTTAAATATTAATCGATTAGTTTGTAATATTTAAATGTATATACAGTATAAAGTTTATAAAAAAGGAATAATTGACAGAATATCGTAATTTCACGGAGGATATTGGCCTTTCGTTCACTTAACAGCACAATCATCGCCTTTTCATAGCAAATTTTTACTGGATTTACAGCAAGAAATTTAAAAAATAAAACCATCAGTAATAGTGTCATATTGGGTATGATTACTATCATAATTTTAATATCTACTGTACACTATATGTATACTGAAAATATTTTCTCTACTATTAGGACACAACATTAGATTTTAGTGCTCCAGAGAAGAGTATAATATGGGACTATTTCGGTCATGCGGGCAATGAATCCAATGGTTTCTGTGTACCCGACGGACCATTTAAGAATTTTACGGTTCAACAGCCGACACCTCATTAATAAATTATTTTGATTATATCATTTACCCTCTATTCACGATTAATTTATTACATATTCTTTAATTTTATAAACCTTGAAAAACAATAACTTATTTTAAGATTGGTAATCCGGATAATTTTTTCAAAAAATAGGAAAAAATCAAATAATTAATAATCAATTAAATGTCAATTCGTAAAATTTTACCGATAAGTTAGAAAGTACTAGTTTTTTTGTAGAAATTAAAATTTGCAAACATAAATGGATTTCCACGTTTAATTTAGAATTTATCGGAATGTAACGAATATATCTCCGAACGCATTGCTAATTTTAATTCTTTTTTAATACGTGAAAATGTTTATAAAAAGTGCTTTTTGCTAAATTAATTTTTAAAAGTTGGATTACCCTAACATTTATTTTATCTATTAATAATATACTGTACGTGATAACCATGAAATACGTAGATTAAATCAAAGGATTTAATAAACATTTCTCAACACTAATGCATTATCAATATATATCAACGATTTTATAAATTATTTCTTAAGTTGTTGTAACCAGTGATGCACACGCTCGGCGCTCACGCTCTCGCTCGGCAAAAAAATGACGCTCACCTCTCGCGCTCACGATCGGGTAAAATTAAAACGCTCGCGCTCTCTTTCTTGACACGCTCGAGCGCTGAGCGTAAACCGAGCGTAAATTTAAATGGAATCTTAATATAAAAAATGTTATGCCTACTTAATATAAAATAATTTTCACTTATAAATAAAAATTAAGAATATTCGAAATTTTTTAAAGAGTTTATTAAACTTTAAATTTATTTTTGTTTGAGCTAAAATAATTTTTTTTTGTAAAACAAAATTTTTAATTGAAAAAATCCTAAATTTTCAAAAATACTTTAGTGAGCTTACACGCTCAGCACCTGACGCTCAGCGCTCACGCTCGCGCTCGGTTAAAATTCAACGCTCGGCGCTCGCGCTCAACTCCGAGCGCCATCCGCTCGAGCGTTGTGCATCACTGGTTGTAACATAAAGTATTAGTGTTCACTAATACAACTACACTGGAAAATTTGTTGTTGAAAACACTAAAACATTATTGAGATTATTTATATAAGCAGCTTATCAGTAATTTATGAATTTTAATCTTTTAAATTTAAGCCATTAAATAAATTAATGGACTATTAATGTGTTAAAAAATGAATAAAAAAGATAAGATTCATTTGGTATCACATAAATCTTAAAAAATCAATTTTGCACACTTAATAAAGAATATCTTAATGTAAACGATATCTAAATTTTATTTATACAAATTCATTTATATATTATAAGTATTTTAACTTAACAAATATAAATTTAAAATAGAAAACTCAAAGAATGTTTAATATGTCTCATATGTTTAATCAAATAAGAAATCTTGAATTACAACACTTCTATTCATTTAAATGTATTAATAAGGCATAAAGCTTACGGCTGTTCTAAATTTTTCAAACAGCAACCAAAACAGCCAAATTAATAAATCAGTTTAGAAAATTCCAACCTTTTTTATATGAATACAACAACAGATTTAAATCATACAATAAAGCGTAGTTTAAACCACCAACTATTTTAGAATTATTTTAAACAATTTCTTAAAATATTGTTTATATTAATTTACATTAAAAAATCATTTTCAAGTAATTATAATTATTATTGTGCGCCATATATAACACCATTAAGTTCGATAGTTTCATATACTGGTGGTGTACCGGATATCCGTTTCCAACCAAATTTTTGTGAAACCAACTGCGCTTCAGTGAATCCAATTGCGTGCTTAAAATACTTGATGTACACTGGCTTTTCTTCATCTCTCAAGTATTCCACATTTATCTCCCAATCATGAAGTATTTTATTCTGGATTTTCATCACTTCAGTCATAGCTTGCTCTCTATTCATATTTGGATACATATTCTGTAATACCGAAACGCTATTATGTCTTGCCTTTTCAAGAGATTCTAATTCTTTGTAATACGACAACACGTCATTAAACAAACGACAGTAAAGCGATACCAAAGTTTTTGCGGTATCATATGGTGGTCTAATAGGTTCGTTATGATCGATCAATGCTGTCGTACTTTGACATGCTGTTTGATATGGTCCTACGTTTACAAAATCGTTCCAAAGTAATGGTTTTGTTTGACGAATCAGATTGTTTTCGATTACTGAATAATCGTAATAAATGAAAGCGCTTTCGTAAAAGTTCTCAAAAACTTTGCGACTGCAATGCTTATTAAGTCGAGAGTAGATGTCATACGCTGTCATAATTAAATTGTTTGCATCATCGACTAACAGTTTTTCCTATGAATTTTGATAATTTCATAAAATTTTATAGACATCAGTAAATTCTACTTAAATCTAAATTAAATTATAATTACTTACCTCTGAAGACATTCTGGAATCGGTTTTGTTAAAAAATTTCGGTACTTTTAATTCATGAACAATTTTAAGTTTTTCTGTCCATTGGTTTTGAAATTTTGCAAGATTTTCAGGTATTAAACTTGACGTAAAATCGTCGTGAATATTTATAAATAACAAATAATCGTGATATGCGCGCGCAAAGTCCACATTATCAGTATTGGGTGTATCAGTAATCAGAGTGAAACCAGCAATTAAATCATTTCTTAATCCTATTTTCTTGATAAAGTATTTCGTTCCTGGTTTTGCGAGATTGAATTTATTAATTAATTCTATTCCATTGTATTTGATTTCTTCATAATATTTAGTTAATGAAATTTTAAATTTTTCCGGATAATAGATTGCAAACTCTTTGTGATCTGTGATACCATTTCTCGCCACTGAATAATCGTTTGTGATTATAAATTTGGATCCAGTTTTGTTATGTTCATAAATCCTATCCAATGGCACTTCAATGACTGATTGTTTTAGTTGAGCTAAAAAAATACTTTCAATAATTATATTAAATTCAAAATTTAATATTTATTATATTAATACCGTAAGAATAATTTCTAACCGATGCTAAACGTATTGCGAAACGCTTCGCTATGAATGCCATTTTGTTCATTACCTCTAAATATTTTATCCAAATAGCTAATTTTATTTTAGCTATAATATTAAAGAATTTTATTCAAAACAGTTATTTGTAAATCTAAATGAAAGTGTAAACGAATTTGAGATAATCTCATAATATAAACCGTTATCATGCAAATCATTTAATAAAAGCTATTAATCAAACGCTTTAAGATTAAAATGTTTTAATTAAAATTAAAATTAATTGCTAAATAGAATACACTAGAGTTTTGTCGAAAATAAATTTTGATAATAAATAGATTTCGTTATAAATCCACTTTTATTAGGAATCTATCGGATTAGCCATTTATTAGAATTAATTAATCGAATTAATCCAAATGTATTCAAATTTTAATTCTTTCTTTATAAAATGTGAAATATATATCAAATGTTTTTTCACTAAATATTTGGAATAATTTTTACAGAAAGAAAAACAGAATTGTCGAAAATAATTTCATTATTATTGAATAGTTTTCGCCGTAAAAATTAGTAAAATTGGGGTGGATTGGGATACCCAATAAATTTGTTATAAATTTTTGAAAATGAAACAAAATTAATACAATTATAACTAATAATATAATTAATCAATTGTGATAATCTGTTTGGGTCGGGGTTAATGCATTTCGGGTTCGGTAGCTTTGAAACGTGTCAGACTCGGGTCGGGTTTGGATAAAAAAAATTTTAGCGAATTACTAATCTACTGATTTATTTCATATTTTGTTTACGTTATTAAACAGCGTTTTTTAAAAAAAATTTCATAAATTTTAATTTATAAGGTTATCATTTTTTCTAATATAAACTAAACTGAAAGTATTCAAGTAAATTGATTAAATATCGCATAAAGTTATGATTAGATTAATAAAACTTTGTTATCTTATTTATATTCCTTAAAAAAGAACTTAATAATATTTTGCACTAAATAAAAAAAATAAATAACTTTATTCATTAATATTAACAAATAAATTTTGTGATCAGAAGTTGATTTATATTCACGTTTAATATATAGAGTTTAGACTAACTAAAAGGTGAAAGATTTGACACTTTCGCAATCATTCTTTAGCTGCAAGTTTTACCAGTCAGTATCAAACTAAATGGATGATACTATTCATGTCATATTATCCGGAAATGCAGCGAAAATTAAGAGAAGAAATAAACGCTATGATTGGTATAAATAAATTACACGCAAACATAGTTAATACAATAGTTTCTATTAATTCTAATATATTGTACATATGATATATTCTAAAACAGATTATAATCAGATTCAGAAAATCTCAATTTTTAAGGGAGGGTAGACTCAACTGATTTGTGCGACAAATTTTTTGGCCATCGGACTAAAATTATGTTTTAAAATTTTTTTTTCTAATTTTTTTCTTGACAAAAGCCTAAACAACGCAACTCGGATTAATAGATAAATAGAGTGGCGATTGGCAGATAAAGCTGCCAATTAAGATTAAACATTTGGTATAAGATTTCTGCGCAGAAACTAAGTTTTATAAGCTTACAAACTTCTGTTTATATTCTATATTATATCTAAATTATAACTAAATTATATCCTTGGAATTTTAATCAAATACAAATAAAATTAAAAAGGATACAAAATAAACAATTACGTTAAACAATAATTTGCGTTACAAAACGTATGGCGAACAGTAATTGTATTTATTCAAAGTATTAATAAATTCAACAATTTGTTGTTCGCCACCAAACGTCATGTTCCTTCTATCGACGCCTATTTGCTTAAACGCTTCAAACTGTCTTTGTCCGTTCAAAGTTGAGTTAAACCGTGGCGGTAATGGTAATGGCGTACACGTTTGATTAACAACAGTATTACTACTACTACTTCCACCTCCAACGTCAGGCAAAAGATAATTGAGTTCAGTTTCTGTATTTGTGGCAAATTTGGGGAAGTATTGAGCAAACAATTCTTTCGGTAATACTTTTCTCAATCTGTTCACCGCTTCCGGTAGTTTTGGTTTACGATTGTTCACAATGTTATTAACAGATTCGATGATCTGATCGGGAATATAGCAAAACAGACCGAAACCAAAACTGAACGCTTCCGCTATTGTTGTGCTGTTGTACGACAATAGTGTTTCGGTTTCGATGTTTGTGTCGACGATGTTATTTCCACTCCAGTCGTACTTCGGCTCAGTTCGACCAAATTTGCCAAATATAAGGTCCACTAGACTGGTGTCAGTTTGTAATTGCCATTTGAATAAATTGATTGATAACTCGAAAATATGATACAAATGGAATAATGGCCTAAACGAGAATTGTTATCATTAATAAACGGTGGATGTATTTAAAAGATAAGCATTTAATAGTTCAGTAAACAAGATTGTCATAAAGAGAGCTAAATTTCTTATGCGTTAATGTATACATTTTAGCAGTGTGGCCCAAAGGGGAGTCGAATCTCCGTATATCCTCTCCAATATTTGAAAAATTCGATCTAACCTCTCCAAAATTTTAAGCTTTCAAGGGCAAAAAAAAATTTAAATTTAAAAATAATTTTTGTTCAATTGTAAAAATGTAACCGATGGGTTTTTGTTACCCCTTTAAATTTTGGTAAAATTTTCAAAAAAAATATCGTTTAAATTGGTTGTATTTTCAAATTCATATCGAAAAAAATGTAAAAAAATTTGTTCGAAGGTTAAGGTCGACAATATTGTTGCTTAAATCCGGTGAATTTACCTACCCTTTGAATTTTGAAAAAAGTCGGAAAGACAACCCTTTAAGACCATAAGAGCGTGGGACAAAATAATTATTAGTGATGTACAAAGGGTAAAAGTTAAAGAAATGTTGAAGTAGTTATTATACCATTTTCCACACTTAATAATTATTTTCTTACTCATTAGTTGCGTAAACATTAGCTATATCTCCATTATGTCCGCCAATATTTAAATGCTTCTTAAAATGTTGACTATAATATATCGGGCTAAATGTGAGCAATGATCCCACACTTTGCTGCATATTATATGTCAATAATTCTGGTGATTCCCAACTTGGTATTGAACCGTCACTATTCCACTCTCGCTTTAAACAGTGCGGCGTCGGATATTTTACGGTTTGATTTTTGAACGGACCATCGCTTACGCAATAGTCGTTTGATTGGTTTCCCGCGTGACCGAAATAATCCCAAATAATACTCTTCTCTGGAGCACCGAAATCTAATGTTGGATCCTTTAATGCGTTGTCAGTAAATGCAATAAATTTAATTTTATGTGGTCATAATAAAATTATTAATCATACCCAATACGGCATTATTACTGATGGATTAATTTTTTCGATTTCATGCTGCAAATCGACCAAAAATCGATTATGAAACGCCATAGTTTCGGCCATTAAGTGCACGAAAGGCCAATACCCTCCGTGATAGTACGATATTCGATCGATCACACCATTTTCGTACAATTGCTTGAATACTGCGATGAATTCCAGTCTTTCTTCGTGCGACAGACATTTAAAGTCTCGAATCACTTTAATTGTTTTGCACGCAGGCTTCTGAGGCTTCACTGACGCTCCGTTTAGGTATCGGTTTTGTATGTAAACTCTAGCCGTTTCTATTTCTTGTTCGGTGAATAGCGAACGATGTGTGCATAACTTATATATTAATGCTTCACGATTTTTCTCGTAGTTTTCCCTTAACGCTTAAATAAAAATTATAGACTTCGATAAAAAGAACATTGAAATTTTAAAATATAGAGTAAACTAATTTTTTTGTATATTAAATTACATAAAAAAACAACGATAAAAATTTATTTAGTTTACTGACATTCAATTCCGTCCAAATAATACGGATCATTAGTAATATTATGGCAGATATTGTCAGCAAAATTAAATATAAAACTATAAACAATCAAACATAATACAAATAGAAAATACATCTTAAATGTATGCTAAATCAATGCTAAATGCTATGTAAAAAGTTTCGGATAATTGTGTTAAGTATTATATTATTTTCTCTTCAATTTATACTCATCTTTCGTCTGGTAAAAAATAACTTATGATTAAATTAATCCTTGGCATCAAAATAAATGAGGTTAGAATAAATAAAACAACTTAATTAAACTGTGAAATAATAGTAGATTAAATATTTTAGATTACTCGATAGATGCTTAATAAAACACTCATATACTGTACTTTTATGATCAGGAATCGGATTATTATGTAATACCATAATTTGCCATAATTACCATAATTTAAACTTAAAACCTTAATTTACCATAATTTTAAAAACCATAATAATAACTCGATAATATGAAACATGGCGCCAAATATACACCAATTTAATAAATTAAATCAAGAAAATTCAATATTTAAAAATTAGTTCATCAAAAACCACGAGAAATCAACGTTAGAATTTTAAAAACATTGTCCTAAAACTTGTTTTGTAATTATTGGGACTTTTAGACATTTTTACTTTAATATACAAAACAATTGTTGACAAATATGATATAAATTATCATCAAATGTTATCAAAAATTTAAATAAATTTTTTTGGTAACTGTGAAAAAACTAAACTTTACTTAAAGTGGGCAAAAATATTAAAATCCAAACCAAAATTTACCCCATAATTTGCTTATAAACACACGGCAATACCATACCATAATTCATGCCTTAAGACTAGAGATCCAAAATGATAGCATTTGCTACTTTTTTATTCACCAGTTAAAAGAAACCTATGAAATATAAACTCGAATAACTTAATATGGAGTGGTTTTGACTCCATTTATAAATGCTATTTTTTGCTATTTTTAATAATTGCTATATCGCTATTCTGCTATATTATTTGCAATTTTTTTCATAAGCAGAAAAATTGTCGTTTAAATCTAATAAGTTTTACGAACCCCTTATTATATTAATAAAAAAATCTTTGTAATATTGAATTTTTTTTGTAAAAATTCAAAAAAAAAGTTTATTTTTGTAATTAGAGTTCCTTAAGCTATGTAGTATTACTAAAATTTTCAGGCCCGGGCCCGACTCAGGCCCGAAAGATTGAAGTTAGGCACGGCCGAGCCCGATTAAGTTGGCAAACTAAAAGCCCGACCCGGCCCGGCAAAAATTGTCGGGGCCCGACAAATATTTTATATAATAAATTTATTTAATGCACTTTAATTATTTAAAATATCCTAATTTAAGTCTTTAACACATTTTAGAATGGTTAGTTATATTTAAATATAGATTAAATATAAATATTAGATAATCTATAAGTTTGTTTAATAGTCAAAATATACAAGATATAAATTTTGTTTGTTAATAAATTTAAACCCGGCCCGGCCAGATATTTTCAGTGTAAAGCCCGAACCCGGCCCTGCACGACCAAAGGTGTCGGGGGCCCGACAAATCGGGGGACCGTTATCAAGTCTATTATGTAGTCTATGTTTTAAAGAGAAATTATAAACCAAAAAAATTCAATTTTTAAAAATTTTGACAATAATTCCATCAAAATGGTAATTCAAATAATAAATAATTGCTATTTTTAATGCTATTTTCTTACATTTTTGAAGCTATTTATAGGGCTAGTTTTGCATGTAATTCATGCTACTTTTTTGGATCTCTACTTAAGACACCATAAAAATCCGAGTGCTGTTTATGATATTTTTTATATGCATACAATATTAGCAATAAAAGATCAAATGTTAATTTAAATTTTTTAATACATAATAGTGCAGTGGTTTTCAAACCTTTTCCTTTCGCGACCCAAAAAAAATCCAATAAAATTCTTGTGCGAACCATATTTATTGGTTTTTTTAAAAAAAACTAACGAAATAATGTGTACATTATTACTCAATATTTAGAATATTTGTGATAAAACATTATAAATAAGAGTTCTGTCCTTTCCTGCGTTTAATTGATACAAAATGAAGAAATTTAAATAATTTTAATTTATAATTGAATAATAGAAAACTTTATGTTGCGACCCAATTCTGATGTTAATTTTATAAATCCTTGCGACCCTGTTTTTTCTTTTGACGACCCTATTTTGGAACATACTCATCATTAATGTAAGCTTTTATTGTATCAAAGCATTGTTGAATACTAATTAATTGATATCTTTCTATTTCATTCGCGTACTCATTTGATGTCGCATTCATTTTTCTATTAATAGAAATTTTTATTCGATAAAAGATAAATTATTGACAAACATAAACATGTTAAGAGAAACCAACGACAAATATTTAATACACGGGACAGAACCGTTAACCGGATTAGTGTTATATAGCAGAAAAACGATAATTTTAATTAAGTTATATAAACCAATGATAGCGATTGTATAATAACCCAGTATGCTTAGCAAAATTTTATTACTTACACAATAAACCTTTATAAGCTCCGAAGTGAGGATTCAAACGTAAAAAATAAAAATATGCAAAAGGATAAACTCAAAGAGGAAAGTGCGAATAAGTGGTGCAGAGTGGGAGGGGAACTGTAGAAAAAAGTGGATGGAAAAAAGCGTAAGTGAAACAAATCATAATCATCGATATGGTACCGAAATGGACTAATGTTTGTGATTCATGGAACAGGACAGCACTCAAATATTCTAATTTTTCGCCTCTAGTTTACATTACATTCACAGAAAATAATAACAACGTGAAACAACCTTTAAGAAAACTAATAAAAATAGTTATTTGCACGACAGTCTGGAGACTTCGCAAGCAAAGGCTGATATGATTTTTATTTAATGTGCTTTAAAGTCTAGACTCTAGACGATTGATAAAAATAGATATTGCTTTGCGAATAATTAATTATTTTCATTATAAACTATTTATATAATCGCGTAAGTATTTATGAATTACTTATTGCCCTATCATTTGCTTAATAGTGACAAACACTTATTCATTCATTTATTAGTTCACTTTGAAAAGATCTTGAAAAGAGTCAATTGAATTTGTCAGCTATTGATTCCTGTCTGCACGCATATCATTAATAGTTTATTGCAGATTTTATCTAAATAAATGAATTTTAGATACGATATGAATCATATGAGGCTATTTTCTAAAATATTTGTCAAAATTAAGGATTCTATAGTGCATTTGATTAAATATGCCTTATTTAATGTTCGGGTTTAATCGTGTAAGATTATTTGAAACCGAGTATCTCAGTAAACTCGTTTTTAATTAGTGATTGAAATTTTTTTCGTTACCGTGAAACTGCATTGAATTTAGGTATTAGCTCCGGTTGATGAAGTAAAAAATAGTTTTTTACGGCAATGAAACGGTAACGATAATTTTGGGTTCGGTAACGGTAATTAAAATATGAATATGAAATATTTTCAATCAGTATTTTGAATGTTCATTCTTGTTAGCGTTAATTAGTTGTAAATAATCTGAAATTATCTTAAATTGTTGCAAAGAAAAAATTAATGTTTTAAAGGTTAAAATTAAATTTTCACCCCTTATTCACACCTAAACAATTAAATTCATTATTTTACCTGCAAGACTGGTAACTCCACAATATTAAAATTATTTAACCTAAAATCCAAAGTTTGTTTTCGCCGACAAATAAATATCAAACGTTAATAGTAAAACTTTAATTATAAAACATATTCTGATATATGAAGAGAGTTTACTTTAGATACTTAATTGACACTTCAACATTATGATTATTGTTATATCTAAACCTAATTATATATCAAGGAAGAAATTTCGTAACATTATTATCATTTCTCATAAAATAACATATTATAAAAACTAGAATGATTTGTATCTGAAAATAAGAAATCTTCGAACAATGCTCTGTAGCCATATATAGTTCATTAGGTATTAAAAATCTAATTTTACTGGAATAATATATAAGAACTTTGAGAAAAATTAGGAGTTTAGTCATATTTTACTAATTTTACATATTTGTAGTTTAACCATTAATGCAATAATTGGTGCATTTAATAAGAAATAAATTTTATTGATATTTCTAATTTGGATATAAAAAATGGATTATTTTTAAAAAACTTTAGCATAAAAAATTATATCATTTGAAAAATTAATTTTCATTAAAGTTAGGCGATAGTTAATAGAAATCTAATCTGTCCTTTTTTTTTTGTCCCAACACCCCATACCAATCTCTAAAATCTTTATGTTATATATTTATATGCCTAGATTTTATTATAGTAACGATTTTATCATATCTTTTGTACGGTAATTCTATTTGAAGTTTTAAATCATGTGCAAAGTTTCATGTTTGATATATAATATAAATAACGTTTTATTATTATTTTGAGTTTAATTTTGATTAAATTGTAACTTATTTATAGTTAGAAAAATTAATTTATATGACCTAAATGTATAGCTAAGTGAAATAAAAAAATCCGATTATTTGAATGCTGAATAAAAAAATTTAGGGTATAAATATTAAATACAATTTTTAAGAGTTTTTGACAACTCTATCAAATACCATACTAGTTGGTGACACTCATTACGCATTTCTAGCGACTCTAATCTCTCAATAGAGTACTATTACAACTACTTGTACGCTTATATCGATATACGTAATGCTATCAAATATCTAATTCGTTACTCGTTCGCTACAACTTGTAATAGAATTCAAAAGTTTTTACACATATTTACCATAAATATCGTTCGTCACATTTACAATACAAAAATCATGTGTTTATTATTGTTAAATACTGACGACTCGATGACGATTCAATATATTTAAAACTGAAGTGTCACGTGTTTAGAGTATGATACATGTATCGATATTACATGTACACTACACTTACTTCACACTTCTCACCGATTATTACGCATTGAATTTCGTTTCTATGGCTACAATCAACGTATTTACACATATGTATGTATTTGAGTACAATTTGTTATCATAAACACAAAACTGATAACAACACATAGCAATTCATAGCAATTTTACAATACTATTCATAACCAGTAGATGTGTCAACAAAACCAATACAAATCACATAAACGATGGCACTGTTAGACTCAGCTGACGCTCAACAGATAACATCAGCCAATTTGATCAAACCGTGGCACCAGATATCGGCTCCAGAACTGCGTATCGAAAGCACGACTCGGATCCACACTCACAGCCCATTCACGTTCAACGAAGAGATCAACAAACGAGTAGCGCTATGGGCGGGCGATATCACGGAACTGTGCGTACACGCGATCGTCAACTCAACCAACGAACGACTCAACGAACGCAGCATTCATTCGGAACGAGTGCTCACCAAAGCTGGTCCACAACTCGTCGAATACATCGACAAACACATACGCATTTGCAAGACTGGCGACGCGAAACTGTCAAAGGGATACGACTTGCCCTCGCGTTACATCATTCATACGGTTGGACCCAAATATAACTCGAAATACCATACGGCGTCGGAGAGCGCTCTCTACAGCTGTTACGCCAATGTTCTGCAGTTAGTGGTCGAACACGAGCTGAAAACGGTTGCGCTTTGCGCTATCAATACGCAGATTCGCGGTTATCCGCGACAGTCTGGCGCACACATCGCGCTCAGAGTGGTTCGACGTTTTATGGAGAAACAGTGGCACCAAATTGATCTCATTGTGTTCGCCGTCGATGGCGTGGATATTGGCGTTTACGAGCAATTAATGCCGCTATACTTTCCGCGTACGTTAGAAGAAGAGCAGTACGCGCTCTACTATTTGCCGCAAGACATCGGTGGCGCGAATGGCCAACCGGTGATACCGGAGCGCGAGATTCGTATCGCTGCCAAACCGAATACGACGCGAATCGAGGAGAGCGTGGATTTGTCCAGTGGTATGGAGTCATCGGTAGCTGTGGGTAAAACGGCGTTCGCGAAAATGCACGGAGACTTTGACAAGAGGTGGCGAGCGTCGCACACATCGATGAAACGCAACGACCCGTTGACCGTCGAAACGCAGAGACAACTACATTATGAGCGTCTGTTGCGGAAGTCGAAGACCGAAGATTTCAGTGATTACGCGAACAGTCGATGTTTGTACGTTACCGGCGAAGACAGACACGGAAGAGTGATTGTGGTAATGGTTGGGAAACGGTTTAATGCGGAAACGATGACTAATGAACGCTCGATCATGTATTTGATATCATTGCTGGATTCGGTCGTAACGAAAGACTATGTGGTAATCTATTTCCATACTCTAACCGAAGCGGAAAACCATCCGTCCATTGGTTTCGTTCAGAATGTTTATAACACGTTGGGTCACAATTATAAGAAGAATTTGAAAGCGTTTTATATCGTTCATCCGTCGTTCTGGTGTCGTGTACTGGTTTGGTGGTTCACCACATTCAACGCTTCGGTCATTAAGCGTAAAGTGTACTGTTTGGGTGGTGTCGAGTATCTCCACAACATTATGCCACTTCAACAGCTGCAGGTGCCGTCGTTTGTCATGGATTATGACCAGAAGGTAACCGTATTTTGCATTTTGTGCGCTGTTTTTAACATTTATAATAAGATAAGCGTTATGTTTAGGTTAACGGAGTTCGCTATAATAGCGATGCATATGACGCCCACACCACTGCTGATAATCTCTAGAGATTAGTTAAATATTCAATAACACTGTTTTTTTATTGGAAAAAAATTGTTTTATAAATCACATATACATTATGTGCCTTAGAATTGATTTTTGAATCATTTTGATTGCTTTCTATTAAATCAAAACTATTTTTATGATATAAATTCAAATACACTGTGCAATACTTTTAATAAATATTATATACCGGTATATATTTTATGTAACATTTTTATATATATTCTGTGATAATATAAAAAACAATGAAAATGTTTTATTATCTATCCATATGTTCATTCATTAATTAACTATAGTTTTTTAGCCGAAAGAGTAATAATACAAGACAAATATAAATCAACAAATTCTTCGCCAGTTTGTTGATCAATGTTTTGTTTCGTATATGAGATGTCGTGTCCACGCTTTAAACTGTCGGCATGTTTACTCGTAAATTCTTCGCGTTCCGTTTCGCTGTCCATTCTTACGTAATTCGAAATTAACTTCAATAACATTTTTTGCAGTACTGAATGGAAAAATTACTTATTTAGTCGATTCAAAAGTAATGAATTTTTCGTGTCTGAAAACCAACCGATTTTACCTTTTTCTTATCGGTTCGGTTCCAATTTTCTAACACTCGAATTGGGTTTAATAATCTCACTATATATTAATCTGGGAGTAACCGGAAACCCAATAATCAATTTTTCTTTTAAAATTAAATAAATTCTCGATATTAAATGAAGTAGAGATGAGATTTTAGGCTCAGCCTAAGCCTACGCAATAGGCTGTAGGCTGTAGGCTGATAGGTTAGAGTTAGAGATAGGCTGTAGGCTTAGGCTCCAATATATTGAATAGGCTTAGGCTTAGGCCGGCCTATGATGTCATAGGCTTAGGCTTAGGCTGTAGGCTTCAGCCTATGAAAAAATGTAGGCTTAGGCTCTAGGCTGAGACTAGGCCTAAGGTTACACCACCTAAATTTCTCATCTCTAGTTTACACATTGCAATGAGTATAACTTTATTTGCTCTGGATCGTAGTTTTTAAATTTAAAATAAAAA
>JAQGAW010002184.1:0-15982 GCA_034698025.1 Phthiracarus crinitus | reverse complement strand
TCATCTTTTTGACAGTAAACTATTGAAGGAAATTCTTTTTCCAACACGTTTGTTCGAACTCTTAATTCAAATGGAGTGGTTTGATTAAGATCTAACATTATATAGGAATATGGTGTAAAATCAGTGGCATTTTTATATGCTTCAAAAATATAATTTTCTTGACCCCCACAAATTTGGTTAGCTAAAAGTTTTATTTGCTGTCTGTCTCTAGGATTTTTCATTAGTACTATGTAATTACTATTTAAAGATATGTCTCTATTAAACTTGCTCTTTGGAAATAAATTTTGTAACAAAAGAATTACTGTTATATTTTTATGATGACTTAACTTTGTAAATAGATCACTAATTAAAATATCATTAACAAAGGAATGCATATTATCGTCTAAAATTAATAAGTTATTTTTATTTTTCTTAAAGGATTTAATTAGTTTTTCATTCACGTTTTTAAAATATTCAATTTTAATTCCGTTTATCTCATTAATATTAGGGTTACCTCCCCCTGAGCAATAAACTATTCTGTTTATTTTATTTTTAAAAAGTTTTATTGATTTAATTAAATTAATTACAAAACTTGATTTTCCTGAACCTGATGGACCAAATACAATCCAACGACTTGGTGTTTCAAATCTTATATCATAAAACATCTTATTTACACAAATTATTAATAACAAATAATATTTATTTTTATTTACAAAAGTTTATATATAATTTATATATTGCATTTTTTACAATTTTTAATTTTACATCCGAGTCGATCAATTACGTCATGTCCTTTCGATAAACTGTTGTTTTCTTCTATACTTTTATTTGTGATTATTTGTGGTTTATCTGGTATACAGTTAATAATTTCAAATGTTTCAATATTTTTTACAATTTTTGAAAGCATTAATAACCCAACACACTCTCCTTTTTTTATAATGTAATCTTTTTCGCCATGATTAACAATTAGCATACTAAGATTTTTATCTGAGTTGTGTTCAATCATTTTGCTGACAGCATTCAATCCTTCATCTAAATTTGATGTGATAAATCCATAATAATTTTCTGGGACTGATATTACTAAATCAAAAATTATTATTTGTTGTGAATTTTTTTTGATCACATAATCATAAGCTGAAAATAGTTGATATCCAGGAGAATTTTCATTTTGCTTACAAGGAATTCTTGCATTATTTGATAATTTTTTAAAAAATAAAAAGTTCATCTTTATATTAAGAGAATTTCTTAAACACTAAAAAGAAATTTTATAATACACATATATAAATATAAAACTTGCGCAGACTCAGTACAAAACAGTTCTTTAATTAGAATTATTTAATTTATTTTTATATAATAATTGTCTTTATTACATGTAATAAATAAAGTTTTAAAATTTTTTAAAATAAATAATTTTTATAGTATTAAAATTTTCTGATTCCAGTTGATCCAAAGCCAGAATTATTTCGTTTTGTTTTATCCAATTCGTTTACTTCTTCAAATTCACAATTAGCCAAATATTTTTCAATTATTATTTGAGCACATCGATCTCCAGAATTAATATTAAAGTCTAAATTACTATGATTTGTTAAGCAAATTCCTATATTTCCTCTATAGTCTGAGTCTATTACACCAGCGTTCACTGACATGTTATAGAGTATACTCAAACCTGATCTTGATGCAATTCTCCCATAATACCCGTATGGTATTTGAATACATATATCTGTTAAAATTAGGGCGTTTCCATTCTTTGGAACAACAATATCATACGCCGCAAATAAATCCCATCCTGCTGACTCAATAGTTCCTCTAATTGGAGGTTTATCATACTTTGACAAACGAACAAATTTAATTTTTATTTTATCTGAAATAAATGTTTGAGACATGAGTTATCAAAAAGATATCAAACGTAAGTGAGATAAATATCTTTATTCATAATGTTTATATCAAAATTACATTGAATTTTAAATAATTGTATTTATTTTAATAATAATTATTACATATATATTAAAAATACATAAATTATATTAAAAAATAATATAAAGATAAAATTTATTTATAAACAGTCTTTATGTCCGAAAGCTAACGATGTAATTTTGTCGCTTTTAATATATCTCTTGTCACAAAATGGAGAGTAAACCAATTTATTTGTCTTTATAGTTTTTAGCTGATGGTGATCGCTTTGGATTCTTCTCGTATCAGCGTATATTATAGAGTTGTTTAATGTGTCTCTATAGTCCTCATGAGTTATGAATTTTTTCAAAATCGCGTTTTGTAAGCCCTTGGCTCTCTTCTTATTTTCATCGGCTAATAGTACTGAATACATTTTTGATTTAAGTCCAATAAATTCGATAATCGGTCTCCCATTTGTTTCATCTTTGATATATCCTAATGACTTTTTCTTTGAATTATCAAAAAGAAAATGATCATTTTTATAATTTGAAAAGTCAAAATATTGACTTAATTCTTGATTTTTCAGGTCATAATATAAATCTTCTGTCCAAATTTCATAGATATAAGAATCTGTGTCATGATAAAGTAATTGAATGTTGTCTCCATAAATCTTCTTAAAAACTTCATAGTGATAACAGTACATAATATACTTAGCATATTCCAATACAGTGAAACCTATATAAATAGGTTTATCCAATCTAATTTTATTTTTTTGCAACTTTACAATAGCTTTGTTTTCATCTATTATATTGAAGGTTTCAAACTGAGGCTTTTTAATTAGATTCTTAATTCGAGTTTTTGTTAATGCAAGTTGAAGGTTTTTATGAGAACGCACATTTTCCACACTTTTACCATAGAAAGCATTGACACATAACTTGAAAAAATCAGACTCAAATGTATTCTTAGCGTTTTTTCTAAGATTAGTATTTAAATCAATAAATGGTTTCAACGGTTCCATTTTGATTGTCTGAATGTTAAAATTCGATGAACTTTCGTTAACTTCATTCCCAAACTTAAATAAAGTTTTAAATTTTTTAAATGAAGAATATACTTTTCTTTATCATATAAGGTTGTCATTAGTTTTTCACTTTTAACATATTTGTGTCCAGCATTTTTCAACATATCTATTACTTCTAACTGATATTTACTTAATTCTTCTTCACTTATTTTATATTTTGTTGGCGCTAATGGTAATTCATTATGATTATCGTGTAAATGCTGTGGATATGATAGATCACATTCAATAATATAACCATTTTCTTCTTCATCATCTATATTTTCAAATTTAATATTTTCAAGTGTTTTAATTTCTTCTTGTGTTAACCATCGAAATCCAGATATAGGCATATGACTAGACATGGCTGTCCCATAGAGGTTGTTCACATCGACGTAAAGAATATAATTTGATGGTTTATTTGGATCATAATCCTCCATATATTTATTATTAGCTCTAGCGAATCTCTTAGATGTTTGACAAAGACCGCCTCTGATTGATTTTTCGAAAAAGTTAACCATGTCGATATCAGTTAATAACTCTAATTCGACTTTCGTATATTTTAAAGCAGCAGAAAATGATAACCCCGGTACAGAATAAAATGCAGCTGCTTCCAAGCCATAATTTTCGAAACAAACTTTTCGGAATTTTTCAAATACATCACACAATAAACAAGTGTCTAATAATAAATATATATCGTGATACATTCCAAAATTTTCGCAGTTAAATATTTTCCATATATTTTTTGCATGATTATAATCATCCTCACTGATTCCTTCTAATTTCAGAGATGAATAAAATTGTGATTTATCCGGTAAATATTTTTCATTGAATTTATCGAAATTGTCCACCCATTCATAAGGGTATTCACCCTTTCTCAATAGAAGGGTAAAATTTTCATCATTTATAATATTTGGATATAATGACTGAAAAACTTTTCTTGTAATTTTAAATTCTTCTTTTCCAATATTAGCCAAATTGTCTGTCAATGATGCTAATGATGATGACATAAAGTTAAAACTATCGAGAAACTTAATTGTACCCAAATCTTCATCGTTTGTAAGTTTAAATGAAACAAATTTCTCCATTGTTGATGGTATAATTTTACATTTACTAAATTGATCCCTTGTTAGTGCTTTAATTATTATGTTTGAGTCATAATTCTTCAGATTATGTAAAAAAATAGGTAATTCTTTTCTCACTTTGTAACTTAAGTTACAATCCACATGGCTTGGTCCTCGATAATTTCCAGTACGATGGCAGTGATCATGTGTCTTAATTTGATCATCTTCAAATGGTAATTCACATAAATAACACGTTTTAGCATTTTCAAAATCAATTTCCTCTTGAGGTGCCAGTTTATTCATAGTTTTTTCACGTTGAGTTTTAAAAATATTTCTTTTGAAATATCAGCTTATACATCTAAAAATCTTTCACCAGCATTTTTTCCGCGGTATAAATCATTGAATATAATATCCCCATCGTGATTAACTATTATTAATGAATATCCACATGGTATGTGTAAATGCGTTGTCTTTGTTTTTATTGTTTTATTTTCTTCTGCTTTTTCCAACACAGTTTCAAAGTCAGCATAACCTATGTAATCATATTTCATAGTTAAAGAATAATCTTTAAACTTTAAAATATGATTTGGTTCCATAGGTAATTCAACTTTAGTTGCTTTGAACATTTTACAATTTTCAATGTGTTCAAGTTTCCTTCTTTCATTCACAAATCCAGCTAAACATCTGTGACAAAAATGGTGGTATTCAGAACCCATCGAACCACATAGTCGATTTAAATTTGTAATATAGGAATAGTGATTTTTATAAAGTAAAATATTGATAATTTTTCCATCAATTTTTGAAATTCTTAAAGGCTTTAACTCTTTTCCATAATCAGTCCATTCATAAACATTAATTGATAATTTTAAATGTTGATTTTCTTTCTCAAAGCTTGAAACATCTTTTAATTTCATCGGAAAGTTAATCTTCTTTAAGTTAAAATATTTCATGTAATTTTTATAAAATTTTATAGAATATTTTTGATGCTTGGTTTTGAAAGTAAATAATCCAGCAATTACAGCATATAAAAAACAGTATTCATCATTGTTTTTCAAGTCTAAAACAGCATGCTTTTTTTAATTATATTCGGTAAATCGATGTGACAACTTCCTGTAATTGGTTTGTATATTCCAATACGAACTTCAACTTTTTGTATCGATTCAACGACCCATCCACTTCCACGTTCGGTAAATTCATTGATATTGTTTTCAATTTCTGATATTGTCTTATAGAATATTTTGTTAAAGTATTTAATATTTGATAAAGGTCTCGTATTTGACATAAAATATCCAATTTGATTTAATATATTTCCATCAATGTCTCTTTGAAAATTCACTGTTAAACAAGTTTGGGTCTTGATGTTATTAACTGATGCTAAAATATTTTTGTATAAATTTTTAAACTCTTCACCATATGTTAAAAAAAATTCATTTGCGTCGTCATATATATCTTCAGGCTCATATACATATTCTTCTATAAATTTTTTAAAAGCACTTCCCTGAACTTTAAATAAAGAATCACTTTTTAACATAGGTAATTGACCACCATGCTGGTTAACACACTCATTTAATTCTAAGTGATATTTTAATGATTTTAAAGAACTTAGTCTTCTAGTACAATAAGGACATTTGAATGTTTTTTTGTTTTTTTCACATAAGCTGACATGGTAATAATAATCAAGAGAATTATTCAATTTTAGTTTACATTTTGAGCAATAAACATCGGTGTGGTTTTTCTTAAAGTGTAAATCAAAATCTTCTGGTGAAAAATAATATTCACATTTTGCACAAAACACTTCTTCACTATCTGTATTCATAGTTAGAATAAAAATAAGTAAATTTTTCAAAGTACTTAACTTTTACAAACCGTTTGTTATGTGTTTATTCCTTGTTATGTCATTCCTTGAACCCATATTGCTTACGTCATTATTTATGTTTCCATAGTTATCTAAAAATAAGTTTAAAATAATCAGTTAAACTCATTTTAGTTCAGTTTCACTGAAGTTATGGCATTAAACAGAACATTAGTTTCTTTTGACAAAATTCGTGTTTTTATTGGTGTTGAAGGCTTTATTATTAATAATAAATTTATTCCGAAAGAAATCGGATTTTGCAATGATAAAATTTCATCAAGTATTGGTTTAAACTTTTTTAATAATGAAAGAATCAATCAAGAAGATATCAAACAATCAAATTTTATATATAAATTTCATCATGGAAATGATCTTTTTAAAAATTGCATTAATTGGCCAAAATATAATGATTTTGAAAGCGTCTTAAAATGTATTTACAATTTAACAGAAGACAAATCAAATCCTCAAAAAGTTTATATTGCTTATAATAATGATCCGAATATACGTTCATTATTACACTTTTCGGGAATGGATCACGTTTCTGTAAATATATACAACTGTATTGATAATTTACCAAGTATGAAATCAATTAAACAATTACCATACTATGGCATTGGTCCTTATAAACAGTGTATACTGCATGATAAACATCCACACGCTAAAATACAGTGTGCAGAAGTTAAATGCAGAATTTTATACGAGTTATGTTTAGAACACTATTTAAGTTCAAAACATTTAAATAAATTTTCATTTGATTCAAAACTATTGTTCGAACAATACAATGATTGAAAGTAATAAAAGTTATATTGATTATAAAAATATAAAGTTATTTATTTATTTTGTATTTGTAATTTTAACTATTATATTTATGGTTAAAGAGTTTAGTATTTATAATAAACGTAAAATGTCTATTAGATTCAATTTAGATGAAAATTCATCACTTAAAGATTATCAAGATTTTGATGATAATGTAACAATTGATATGTGGAATCCACAATCATATATTAATAATAAAACAAGAAATTTTCTTTTATCTTTAGTTAAAAATGCCACAAAATACTGTAAAACATAATATATAAAAGCAATGATTTTTAAATATGTAATTTAACTCGATATTTATGTAAATTTAATATATTTTAAATTTTTCAAAAATATATTTTGTAATATGTATGTTTAAAATTTGTACAATTATACATTTAACAATTATTTAATAAAGTATTTATATTGTTTTTGATTTGTGATTTATTAATAATTTTACATAATTTTTCTGTTAATTTATTTTTAATATCAATAGTATCAATATATTTATTTAAATTTATTTTTACATTTAAGAAATAAAATTATAAATTTTTTTTATTAATATTAAATTGTGTTTAACAAAAACATAGTATGTAATACTCGAAGTGTTTGTAATCCAACACATCTCAGCCACTGCCATCAAAGCAGATCTTAATCAAAGGCTTATTATTGTTACACATAGACAGCGTAATGGAACTGTGCCGAGCGTGCCAGTGGTATAACGTACTAGCCTTGATTTAGTCTGAGGGAGAATTTCATATTTATATATGAAATATTACAGATAAACACTGCTAAATTACAAATTTTAGCAGTTAACACATAAATCAATTAATCTTTTCATATAATTTATTTTTTATCTGAGAAATAAATTGTATTTCAGTTCATTTTTTCAAAACAAAATTTTATTAACATTTTATTATATAATATTAGAAGACTTGACATTTTAACGTGAACTTAATCAGAGGTTTTATCATTTTGTCTTTATATTATTAGTTTATTTTTATAATAAAAATCATTAGACAGTTTATTAAACATTTTCTTTATTAATAACAATATTTTTATATTATTTATTATATTAAATATTTCCATAAGATTTTATAAAATTTTTATAATTAGATTCATTTTATCAATTTATATAATATAAAAAAATTTCAAATATATATATAATTTGTTTAAATAAGTTTTCAATATTTTCCAATTATTTATTTTGTATTCAAATTATCCATCATTTTGTCCAATCCGATTTTTAAATTATTAATTAAAGTTATATTAAATCCATATGTATATTTCGAAAGCATTTCAACACCATTTTTCTTGTATATTTTAAATAAATATATTTTATCACCAATGGAGCCTAGGCCTTCATTTGGTGATAGTCTAATTATATGACTATAATTAGTACCTGAATCGTTGGAATCGAAGTTTAGAATTTCATCGAACTGTATGCAGTCCCCATCAGTTACATCTTGACTTTGTTTAATCGATACTTGCGATGGTTTTCCATTATTCAATTTTTTTAACTTACCACTTCGCTGTTCGTCTGAGACTTCAATTTCTTGAAACGTATTTAAAAACTTTTTAGGCATTATTGATAATATAATTTCAACAATTGTTATGAAGTTTGAGCAGAATGATACTTGCTTTTATAGTTATTTTTAAATTGGTTTTAATTAATAAAATTCCAGAAAAATCTAAATTTAGAATATTCTAGAATGTTCTAAAAGTATTTAATATTAATTAATGTTATAAATGGAATGTTCTAGAATGTTCTAAAAGTATTTAATATCAATTAATGTTATAAATGGAATGTTCTAGAATGTTCTAAAAGTAATTAATATCAATAAATGTTATATATGTAATTTTCTAGAATGTTTTTTATATAATTAATATCAATTAAAGTTATTTATAGAATGTTTTTAAAGATTTCAAGGTTATATAAATTACTTAATGGACTGTTCTAGAATGTTCTTTATTTAATTAATTTCAATTAAAGTTATTTATGGAATGTTCTTAAAGATTTCAATGTCAAATTAATAAATTATTGGAATGTTCTAGAATGTTCTCAAATATTTTTTATAAATTTATTAATAATTTGCATAAATATTTGTTAATTAAAATTAATTATTATTAATTAATTACAATATGTACATTAATTACGTTTGTGTATTTAACCGATTATTAAACAGTAATGCTCACAGTGTTTATTATCTAACACATCTCAGCCACTGCTATCAAAGCAGATCCATATCATAAGCCCGGTATTATAACACTTAGACAGCATATTGGAACTATGCCGAGCGTGCCATTAGTGCGATGTACTGGCCCAGAATTTGTCTGAGGAAGATTTACAGATAAACTCCGCTAAATTACCGTTTTGTTCAGTCAAATACATTGAAATTAAATATATTTTATTCAATTTACTTAATTGCATAATAAACAGAGTATGAATAATATTTTATAATTATTTTAATTTTTTGACATTTATTATGTAACTAAACTTTTGTTAATGAGTTAAAAAATTTTTATTTAAAAATCAATTTGATTTTATATTAAAATTTTTTTAAATTTAGCATTTCATATTAACTTAAAATAAATATCAGTTTATATAGTTTTTCGAGCTTCATTAATCAGCTCATCTCACATATGTTTAATTCCAGTTCAGCTCAGCTCTATGCTCAAGTTTGACATATCGAGTTGTTTGCGATGACTTTTGTATTTTGTTTAAAGTATATTTCGAATCATGTTGTAATATATATAAATATATATATATAATTTGATTAAAATTCAAAATAGATTTAATAATGAAATTATTCATTTAATTATGTGATATTAAACCATTTTAATATCATATTAATGCTTAGAAAAAATATTGTAGAAGTATAATACAAATTTTCATTAAAAAAATATAATTATAAAGAAAAATTTCAGCTCATAAGCTCAGTTTACCTTTGACAATGTCAAGCTAATCTCGAAATATTTAGATCTCGAAACATTTCAGCTCAAAATTGAAAATTTTTGATTAGCTTAACTCAGGTTTTTGAGTTAAATTTTATCACTATTTATTATCATATAGCGCTTGTTTTTAATTTTAAGATAAAAGCGCAATGCACACTCTTTACTAAATATGTTTCGTGTTGATAATAACTTGTGTCACATTAAGGTAACACATATTTAAACATTTCAATTCTTAAGTATATCTGAATTTTTATTAAAAGTATATACTTTTTTAATAATTCTTAATTCTATTTGTAATATCAATTTACAATAATATTTAATACTTTTCATTCAGTTTTGTCAAAAATAATTGTGTCTGATTTAAAATAGCAAATTTTAAATAACATAAAACTTCAATGAGATTTCATAAAAGTAGATTCATTATAATATATTCCAAATAAGTAATTACAAGCATCAAAAAATCATTTATTAAGGGTTACATACATATAAACAGTTAATTTTTAATATGATTAGTTTAATACTAAACTTTTTTAAATTAAGTCCATTTAAAAGACTATTCGTAGTTAGAGTTAAAAACTTTTTGACATTGGCTTAATTAAAATCATCGTATAAAATGCTATTCAGAACATATTTTATTAATTTTCATATATTTTTTCGAATATTGTTATTTAAATCTGAATTGTAAAAATTTATAAGTTGAAATAATTATGTATTCTATTTTTAATAATTGTTTTGATTGAGAATTACTTGATTTAATAATAGAAAAATAAGTTAACACTAAAGTCATTTGTTTTTTTTGCAGTTAAATTTTTCTGCAAATTTTTCTAACAGAAGTAATATTTGTGTACCGAATTTTTTACAAACCATCCGAATGTAAATATTCACATTATTAACAAATGGATCTAGTAATTAATAGTAAGCTAAAAATGAATTGAACACACTTATAAATCTTAACTAGTTTTGATTCATGATTTTTTAAATTTTAATTGCAATTTTAATTTCGTTTATAATATCTTTTTAGATTATTCGATTGTATTTTGAATTTTAGTTTTAAAAAAATTTTATTTAGCTTTAATTTCTATTTTAGCTATTATTTTGTTTTTTATTAAACTTCTTTTTAAATTTTATCAATATTTCTTTTTAAATTTAATCAATCTTTTTGTTTCAATTGCCTTTTAATTTAAATTCATAGAAATTAATTTCCAAAAAAATTTCTATTTCAACTTTTAGATTATATTTTCTTTTTATAGCTAGTTGATTTTTTAAAAATAATTATATTTTAATTTTAATTTCTATTTCAATTTTAATTTTATATTTAATTGTATTTCGATTTTATTTATTATATATAAAATAATTTAATTGTATTTCAATTTTTAAGTTTAATTTTTTTCGTTTCAATTGCATTTTAATTTCATTTTTATAGAAAATATTTATTTAAATTTCATTTATATTTCAATTTTGCAATAATTTTTTATATTTGATTGCATATTTTTTCTATAAATTGATATTGAAATATAAAAATTTCTATTTAGATTTAATGTTTTAAAAATATAAACAAAATTAATCTGAACATTATTATTAGTTTTCTTATTTTTTGTTATTGCTTTAAATTTAATTGGTGTATAAATAATTTTTATAGTTTACTGCTTATAATTTATCCTGAAAATATTTTTCACATCAAAATAAAACAAATTTTGGCTAAAAGAACTTTTTTTTACAAAAATAATAATAAAATTTACTCTCATTTCACGAATTGATGTGTAAATAATATTATATTTATGAATACAGTTATTAATAATAATTGTCATTGGGGTGTGAGTGCACTCATATAGTAAAGTATTGTTCATACAGTTTTGTGTTCAATTATATGTTTGAATCGACGCAACACTAGTCTCTCTAAATGAGTATAATAATCAATTAAAATATTTATCTAATGATCATTCAAGGCTTTGTTATTGTTGAACAGTAAACTTATTTCTAATTCACTTATACTGTTATGCTTTTGTAAATTGATTAGTTTTGAGAAATGTCTTGAATTAAACGCGCTTTCATTCCACGTGTCAACCGATAAACTCGTTAAATGCACTAAACTTGAGATTTTTTTAATCGATGAAAGCGGAGAAATAACCGAAGCTTAAAATATGTTAAGTAATCGCATATTAGAGTAGAATGTTATCATCAACATTATAATTCGATAATTTCGTAATACGTTTCCCGTTTCCGGCGATCAATTTGTTAATAGTGCTCTCAATAGTACGTAAACTAAACCCACGAAAAAAATTTATTTCATTGATGTTCAGACCGAAGCGATCGAAATGTTCACCAGTTATGTTAGAGTTTTGTGACAAATCAATGCATTTGAGAATTGGTGACGCGATTACGTGTTCAAGTGATTTATCGCTGATATTTTTAGAACTAATATATTTCAGTTTTTTACAATTACTTGCAATGACAGCAAACTGTTCTTTATTAACGTATATCACATCGAAATTAATTTTTTCTAATTGAGCACAGTTTTCTGCCATCGTTAATAATAAACTTTGATTTTTGTCATATTTACTCTTAAAAAGTTCAATGCATTTCATATCAACAAGTATAACATTATAACACTTTTTAATTATGGCATTTATAACGTTAATATCTTCGACCGATTCATACCCATAATTGTGTACTGATTCAAAACTCGTATCGATTTAAACGATTATTGTATCCAATTTGCGACACACTCTCGACAAACTTAATCGTTCAATGATTGTGAAGTAACACATAATTATTAGCATATTGTAATCACAAAACTATGAGAAAAACTTATAAAATGTTTGTTATATTTATTTATTGTTTAAAATTTATTTACCATTAAATCTTATACAAATGTTGAAAAATTATTCATTATTAAATACGATGTGATAGTTGTAATAAACAGCGCAGTTGAAAATTATCGCATATATAGTCTATAGTTGTGCACAGATATGTTTCGCTTAACACACAATCATTATATATATAGTGAAGGTTAAAATAATTTAGAACAATTGAGAACATTCTAGAATGTTCTCAATTAATATCAATTGTTTTCATTCAAGGAAATAAATTTCACAATAAGCTAGTTGTAAAAAATTTTCTTCATTAATATAAAAGTAGCTTTCGTATTCGGCCAGAAGTTTTTAAAAATTTCTTTAACACGGGTTTTAATGGGATAAACAGGAATCGGCCAAAAACTTTAAAAAATTTGTTTAACATTAGTGTCTATGTAAAATCGCCCAAAAGACGGGGATTACATACTACTTGTATATAATAGTTGGTAGGTTGGGCATCCGGATTTAATTCCAATTTCAAAGCTAATACTGACAAAAGCGATTGATATTCAACACCAGTAGTAAGAGATGTATGACCTTTGGAGTCAAAAAATACGACTAAAAATATTAAAATCAATTTTTAATTTGTAAAAGAATTTTTATTGAAAAGTTATATTCATTTTAAAAAAACAATAACATTTTATTAGTATTTTTAAAAATCGATATTTATTCTATACTAAAGATATAACATAAATAGAGCCTCAAAAGTAGCAAGTATTATATATTAAAATTAAGCGCTATATTATACGTAAAAAACTGAATTAGAGCTAATAAAGAATTATTTTATCTTTCTATTTTTGTTGAAAAACGATATTTTGAGGCTCATAAAAAAATAATTTTACGCTATATCGCAGTAATATAAAAAAATTATTTATCCATTAAAGTGATAAATCTGTTAAGAAAAACAAAAATAGAACATTTAAAAATGTATTTTTTCATTATTTTATATAAAAATCTTACTTTAAAAGGCGAACTGTCTGAAATGACATTTAGAGCATCTGAACAAAATACCCTCTTGATCTGCTACGATTCTAAGTGGTTGATCACAACGCTGTTGATTATGCATTTCAATAATGGATTCGCATTCTTTTTTAAAGTTGATATGATTATGGCGAATAGAAATCAGTGTTCGACAAGCATCGAAATAGAGAGAATTCGAATTGTTGATGTCCATTTCTCGCATATAACATTTTGGACATAATACCTTTTTATTTTTCGTAAGATGATCGATAAACATAGCGTACCTCTCATGCAACGGCCACCACGATGCGTTTGGCTAAATATATGTAAAAAATATTTATTTTACTTAACATACAAATCCAGATGGTAAAACGTATCCACCGTCATAATTAATTGTATAACGACTTTCACGGTAGAAAATGTAATCGTCTCTGGCCATTTCTGTGTAATACGGATGAGGCTAGAAATAATAAAATTATGTAATAAATTTTAAATAAAGAGTGAATAAAATATTCTTATTATTAGAAATTATACCCTTCTTAGTACCAAATCATCGCAAGACTCATTAAAATCATACTTAAGTCTCCCCTCTGAGTCACGAACGCCTATATTTTGATCTAGTAAAAAGTCATTTTCCTGATCCCATTCGGAAAGAGGCTTTTTATATCTGCTTTCTATAATTTCTTTATTATTTTTAATGGCCTCTTTTTCAGTCTCGTCAGGTTCATCTGGATCAGAATAACTGGCGTCTCCCCAATCCATAGATACAATATTAAAATTTATATTCATACTTTTAACTATAAGATAAAGCATAAAAATTGAAAAAGTATGTATTTATAATTCAATTAATTTTATTATTCAGTAAACAAGTAAATACAAAAATAATTAGTTTGGAGCATCGATTTTTAAATTATTTAACTGATTATATAATATGTCTCGAATTTGTAATTGTTGCAAATGTAGTTTTGAACGCATTCGATTTTTTTCCGAGTATAAAATGCAATCTTTTCGAATTTATTGGCTAATTCAATATCATTATCATGACCTATAGCTTCGTTTTGCAGAGTTTTTATATCATACCACCATTTTAATATTATTAATAAGTATTTTTGCACTAAACCATAATACTTTCTCTGTTTTTTTAAGTTATTTCTGTATGTTTCATTAAATATTATTGTGTCATTTTTACATTTTGAACAATTATAAACTTTATGTTTTTGCAACATTAATTTTCTTTCAAGTTTAATGTTTTTATTTTCAATTATAAATTTATTATAGCCAATGATAAACAATTTTCTATCGTCTAATGATTTAACAAGTGATATATCATTTTGTAATTGACCTTTTATCTCATTGAATTTATGATTTTGTTTATCGTACAATTTCTGATTTTGAAATGTTTCTCTATTAATAATATTTTTAGTTATATTATTTGTGTTTCTTATACTAATTTTATAGTTATTATTGATCAAAAATCTCTTTCCCTTGAATTTTGCATACATTTTCTAACGATAGTTCTGTTAAAAATATAAATCTTCTTTTAAAATATTACAATAAATGCGAAACTTATTTTACTTAAAACTATAATTTTTCTAAAATTAAATAAAAAATCATTTAATCATACCTTTAATGAAATATTTTTAAACAGATTTTCTCAATTTGTCTTCAGAATATTACTGTAAAAATATTTGAAACACTTTATACTTTGAAAGGAAAACTAGTTATAAATACATTTTTATTTTAACTAAAGCTAAACAATTTGATAAAAATCAACACTTGAATTTTGATCTTCTATTAATTTTTAATCTCATTGTAACCGAAAAATGTTTACAAAAATATATTATCAAAAAAATATTATCGTAAATGCAATCTTAAAATACATTGAAAATTATCTTTCAAAAAAAACAAAACACTCAAAAATATCAAGAAAAGACAAGTTTTAACTGAATATTATCAAAAAAAGTAATTAAACTTTGATTTTTTGTATTTATTTATATCTTAAAATTAAAAACAAAACACTCTAAAATATCAGACTTTACCAGTTTTAACTGAATTCTATCAAAAAAGTAATTAAACTTTGATTTTTTGTATATATTTATATCTTAAAATTAAAAACAAAACACTCATAATATCTATAAAATATCAGATTTTGTTTATTTTGCTTTCAATATGTGCAATAAGTGGAAAGTTTTTTCATTTTTCTAACCTTCAAAGCGTTGTATATAAGTCAGACTCTATTTCAGAAAAAAATCATTCACTCTGTTGTGGATTTAGTTATAAAACTTCTCAACTAAAGTTTATAAAGTCAAGATAGACTAAAGTTTTTCAAATTCTACTTTTGGTAAGTTTTACTGTTATTTTATATTCAAATATATTGTATTTTTTATCGATTTTAGGTAATCATTATGTCGAAACGAAACAGTCAGGATTTTATGGACAACATTTTCGAAAGCGTGATCGAACCAAAAAACAAAAAAGCAGCCCCAAAGCGACAAAAACAAACTTACGATATGGATCCAACCAAAATTATTTCATCGCAGAAATTAACACTGAAACGAACATCGAAACCTGAAGAAGA
>JAQGAW010002183.1:0-15982 GCA_034698025.1 Phthiracarus crinitus | reverse complement strand
CTACGTTATACGGACAGGTCCTAATAAATCGGATTCTCAAGGGGGAGGTCCGTATAACCCGGATTATAAGGACCCCGGGCAGGAAGCCAAAATCCAAATTCTTGGCGATTTGGCTTATAAGGACCGGTCCTTGAAGGCGAGGTAAAACGGTATATAAGGCGTGCCTATATTCGTAAAATTAGGGTAATTATCAAAATGGAATTTATTTTCAATATTCAAAAGTACTAAAAATAGCCAAAGTTTATTAAGAAAATGTTATAAAATTTAACACGTTATTCAATAATTAAAATATTAAGTCCGGTTTTTGAAGTGCGGCATTCAATTATTTTAAGAAATATTTCTGTATTCATTTACAAACTTATCAAAAGTTTTCATATGTTATAATCAATTTCTGCAAAATTATTTTTTTTAATAATTTTTTTGCTCATTTTCTGAATTAGTTTTTTGAAAAACATAAAATCCTGAATTATTAATATGCATATAAAAGCATAGGAGCATAGGTTTGCCAATTAACTGGCATAACATACCTGAAAGAATAAATGCGATTCCAGAGGCAAAGGTCAACATTTGCTTTCTGCTGCAAACGTGACCCAAAAAGCATAACAGTTCTCCAATTAAAAGTATTGCTGAGCTCAGCAGAATAAAAGTTGCAGCTCTTTTTGCAGCGTCTATAATGGTTTGTCAAATGAGAGGAGAGAGAGAGAGAGAAATGTATGAATAATTTAATATTAACAATAGAATTGCTTCGCTCATAACTCGCAAAGCAATTTTCTGAATACAGAATGTAACGTTTATTTTATTGAAAAAGCAAAAAACAAGGTAATATCTGACCGATAAGTTATATTTTATTTCTGTTTTTATAAAAATAATATAAACCATACATCGGCACGATTTGCGCTAAAAGCTGACAAAAAATAACAAAACTACAATTGAATTATTATTAAAAATAAGATTCTGCGGAATGTTTTTTAATACAAAAAGATTATTTTAAGTTATATAAAATTAAATTAAATTTCCCGTTATTTAAAGTTTTTAAATCTTCCAATAATTCGAGGTTTTAATAAAACTCGCTATATTTTTCTTTTTCTGAATTTTAATTAAATGATTAGAAAATATAGTATCGATAAAGTTATACAAAAGGAAATCTTGAAATTTGTCCTAAAATTTAAAAAATTACTCGGTTTTATTAATTTTACATTTGAGTAATTTTATATTAAAATATATCTGTTTTAATACAAACTATTATTTTTGCTTTATTCGGTTTAAAGAAAATTTTTATTTCCCAATTGCGTCCCGTTTTAGCACTTTTAAGTACCTAATAGTCACGTCCGTAAGATATTATACTTAATAAACTGTTTTAAGAACTCTCTACGTCTATATTGTAATTTTTGACTTTAAAGCACATTTAAGTGGTAAATTTAAAATATAAAAGTTATGTTATCTTACATGGTATAGCCATAGTTGAGTCATTTGGGTCCGGAGTATATTCTTCTTTTGAGAAATAATCGGTAACAAAACATTGCATTAAGCTCTTCGGGGCTAATAATACAGTCAAACATTTGGAAAAACAATTTATAAATAATATAATTTGAATAAACTCACGTTCATTGTGGCAGATCTGCCAAAGTCCGGACACAGAAAATTTCTTTAAAAACTCGAGATCCGAATCCATAGAAAATTTTTTATAATCTCTATTAATCATGAGTTCCACGGAATGAATCCACTCATTAGAGAGTATGGCAATACTCTGCGCCACTGAAGAGGCAACCGCTGATAATGGCGTTACAAATCGAAGGAATCGAATCGATCGCACAGACATTATCGCAATTATATATTAAAATACAACAAACGCTACCATTTTATGTGAATCAGTGAAACGAAAAATTAATTCAAAATTGGAATCAAATTCATTGGAAAACAATTCTCCATTCGCTCATATCTTCTAATATTTTTCCATTCATATCGCAGACGAACGCATCAATTTTATTTGATAATTAATATTTGAATGAAAACACGCCAACGATTTATCGGTTGATTTGATTAATCTATAAGCGATTATGTTTAACATAGAATCGCAATGCGTTAACATTTCGCTACAATTTTCGAAATTAACGTATGATTAACAGACGAATATCTCAAACGTTGCGTACATTTTTGGTTCTTCAACGAATAATATGCTTCGAAAAATAAATTCGCGCATATATTTAGACAAATATGAAGAATAAGATGAATATGAATGCGATATGAATGTCATAACTATAACTATGCATAACTATTTGAATGGGAATATTAAAAAAATAATAAATGGTTCAAATGCTTCGTTGAATATATTGATCTTCAGTGCACGCGCATTACAGTACAGCACAATCACATTACACATTACAGACCAATATTATAGCCATTTAATTATATTTAATTAATTATAAACATTATATTTATTTATATGTTTGAGTATTAAAAAATATTTAATTTTATATGATTAGGAAATTTTGAAGAAAAACAAATAATCATGAATTTATCGAACTGTGTTAATATTGAAAATATGAAAATGAAAATATTTTCAAATTATAAATATAATTAATAAAGAATGCATTAAAATGATTTAATTTATAGTCGAAAAGCAAATGCAGTTTTATTAAATATTAATTTTAAAATTTTTAATCGAATTAGGATTGAAATACAATATAAAAATATTATAAACCAAAATCTTTCAAATACAGATTTATAAAAGTAAATACCGGTAAATTGAAATTTTTAGGATTGAATGTGTTCGGTAAATGTTTATGACTATAATATTCTTACATTTTTACGAATGTTTGTTTAATTTTTGTAATACTTAATGCTGCGGTGTATGTGAACTCTAGACAAAACTATAAACTATTATTCATTAAACTTTCACTGCACTCTAGAAATACAGTGACTCACAATTACATTTCCCATATTAAAAGTAATTAAGGAAATTTTATCAGTCATTAGTAGAGTCTGGAAATCGGAGACTGTAATAGAATTAGAGACTATTGTGCCTCTTAATTACGATTATAACATATTAATTTGTTGGCTCATTCTATAGGGTTTAGTTTGTATTTTATTGATATTTTTTCTTTAAAAAACTCAAAATAAATACAGCAGTTGTTAATACAAAAGTAATTAAACTAAATGAACGAATAATTATAGAGTGATGCGAACTTGAATTTGCAATATGTTATAAAATGACTAATTTATAAAATTCGTTTAATATAAAATCTTATTATAAATTACTGTTAGAATATATCTATACTTTGAAAACTAAATCGAAAAGAAAGTTGTAAAATGAGGACATACAGTATTAATACTCTAGTCATTATACAGGATTATAAGGCTCAAACCTTTTCGTAAGAGAAGGTTTAATCACAATCCATGCATATTTGTTCAAAACTTATTAATGATGTCCGATATCCCCAAGAAAGATTTATTTACAGAAATATTTGCTGAATTAATTATAAGACAATTTGATTGAGAAAAAAAAATTAAATATCGACCTGTTATTTCAAGGCTTGCATGGCATACATTATATGGGATATTAAGCATGTTTTAGTTTAGAGTTTTATAGTTTATATTATAAAAATACAAAAAACATAAATAATAAACTAATAAATTTAAAGATTTAAAATTTAAAAAAAACACATTAATATTAAAATTTATTGTATTTTCGTGGAGAAAGTAACTCAAGTCTAGGAAAATTGTAAAATAACTAAAAACCCTTTTAAATACCGACTGGCAATCGAAAAAGCTTAGTGTTTATAGATATATTTATCGTTCATATAAAAGAAACAGGAGAAGAATAATCATAATTTATGGATATAATGATTGCAGACCATATCAGAAATAAAAACTATAAATAGAAAGATAGCAAATATAAACAGCATTAAAACTCAAGATCATTTTTATTGTAAGATTGAATACTAGTGTTTGATCCGCGGATTCAATTCATTATTATTTTTAATTATTTTATATCAATTTAAAACTAACGAAAAATATTGTATAATATTAGGCAACAGTTTGTATGTAAACCATATGTTTTAACAAGTTTTAATTTACTAGAATTGTGTTGATTTAAAATCATTCAAAATTGATGAAATGGCACATCAGATTAATTATCAAATCATCGTTGATAAATGTAGAAATCGTAACATTATCGCCAATTATAAAAATTATGTTTAAGAGTATATCGAAAGAATTGTCGATCCAGTTTTTTGGTTATTCTTTGCTTAAACACACGATTATTTTTGTGACAACATTCGCAACCCATTTCAACATTTACACAATGCCTCGAAAATACGGATTTAATTATAGAATAGTGTCATGCTTTCCATTACAACAACAGATATATTCGCGTAAATAAAAATTTCGCCATAAGAACTTGAATGTACGAAAACAGTTCGAATTAAGAATATCTGTTATGCAACGTAATTTACATCAAGATATTGTTTTATTCTTAGAACTCATGGATTGCATCCATATATCGATTTTAATTCACTACAGATCCGTTACAAAATACAGGACACAAAACCCGAAGAAACAGAAAGCTACTTCTCTACTAAAGCTAATTGCAAACGAACTTAATTCTCTTTAACAACGAATTAATGAATGTTTTAAACGCTGAGAGCACTCATCGATTTGATTTTATTGATACGAAAAAGGAATAAATAATTTGAATGCGCATTATTAACAAAAGCAACCGAAAGCGGTACGACAACTAATAATGTGACAAGTTTTGACGTATTAGTATCAACAATTTGATTGTCATATAAATATTGGAAGATTAAAGTAATTGGTCTGCAGGTCTCAGAATTATGACAATACAGTTCTATTCGATCGATAATTACAGCATTAAGCTCTTTGCCGGAAAATAATGCAAAACAAAATTTAATATACGAAATTCGAAGAATCAGAGAATATCTCGAACCGATATTGAGATATATGTGACTCGTAAACAATCGACAAACACAGTATATGCATATGAAAATTAAATCCGACATTCAAGATAATATTATTTCAAAAAGATGTTCAAATGCTTGATCAGCCATCAAATAATTAGTTTTGTTTTAGAAATGACTAAACTTCCGATAAACACAATTGCGTTAAATTACGGTTTTCGAATGAACATGATTAAATCTTTTCGTTATTTTTACTATATTTTGTTTTCTAAAAAATCTTTAAATAATTATAATTATTATAAATTAATTCGTTAATAAAAACATTTCAAATCAATGTAGTTTTGTGTGGACTTTGGTGCGGATTGTTGTGATTAAAGGCCTAAATTATCCAAAGCTTTATATAACTTTATTGTATTTTGTATTATATATATTATTTTTGTTTAGCCCTTAAATCACTACTTACTTTTATTATGAACTCTTGTGAGTCAAGTCGAAATTGTAAACAAAACATTAATTAGAATACAATTGTATTTTTAATTGATTATTAATTATTGACAGTTAATTAAAAATAGAGAGCGAGTGCGGTGTTTAGAATAATCGATCATTTGGTTAGTGTTTCGGAGATCCCATTTAACACATTTGTTGTTTTACATCTAAGAAAATAATTATTTACTAAATTTTTAAAATATTTTTCCCAACTATATAAATTAATCATAATACTTTCACTACTTTCTAAAAACTACTTTGATTACAAAATAAATTTATTTTATATTATTACTTTAAGAAAATTACGAAATCTTATAAAAAATATTTTAGCTACATTTATATAAAAAGACAAATTTATTATCTTTTGGGCTATTATTTTTGCGGATTTTTGAGAAACTCCATATTTGTTTTAAAATATTTGTTGTATATATGTTTTGGATTAAAATCAGAGAATTATCTGTGTTCTTGTGTGACAACGGGGAATGTAATTTTGATGGGCTGTAACTCTGAACAAGTGTCCAAAATTATATTTAGTTGTTTGTCCGGTTAATTTTCTCATTTAAATAATAAATGTATTTCTTTTCTCTCTTTTCTCGTGTTAGTTAGTCGACCTTTATGTATCCTTGAGTTTAAGCCAAAGGTACCCGAGGTTAGGTCTTAGTGTGTATTTTACTTCATCGATTGATTGGATGCAGGAATCGAATTTTTTTTGTGTCATAAGTAGGGAATAAGATTTCCTGGAATAAAAACAGCCCTAAACAGGATGGAACCGGGAACAAAATGACCAAAAACGGGAATGTGACCTAGAAATTATTTGTTAATTTTTATTTAAAATTAAAACAGTTTAAAATGATAACACAGATGTATTTATGAGATATGTAGACATTTTAAATTATAGCCCGAAAAGCGGTATCTGTATATTTCATTAAATTTTTTTAAAGATGAAAAGATCTTTCAAACTCTACTGATAATAAATAAAATTTAACAATTATTATTTTAAATTTGAAGACAAATAGTTTGTGATTATAAGCAAATTATAGTGTCAATTATGGTTTAGATTTTAGTTTTTAGCCTAAAATTTAGATTATTTATTATTCGAGTAATCAAAAAATTATTTTAATGTTTGATAATTTTTTTAAATAAATTTAATTAATTTTGTCATTGTTGTGTTTATGAAAGAAAAAAGGTCTCTAAAATTCACAATAATTAATTGATAAGTTTTAGTACAATGTTTTTAAAAATCACACGTAATATTCCGATTGTTTATGATCAACAAATTTTGTTATAAATAGACTTTTTCTAATTAATTTTAATAAAAAATGGTTATAATTTTTGAGCAATATTTCGCATTGTGCTATTTTCATGGTTTTTAATATTATGGTTAATTATGGTAAATTAGGGCAAATTATGGTATGTCATAATAATCCGATTCCTGATTGGGTGTGGTATTTCTTAAGTATAACTTTATACTTTAATTGATTATCAGAAGTTACCTTTTAATTTTTTATTATTAAGAAATTTTGATTTTGTATTTTTGAATACTTTAACAAAAAAAACAATATATATAAGCGGACTCATTATGTAACGGCCTTATTAAGTAAACAAAATGTAGTAAATTTTTGGTTTTAAAGTTTTAATAATTTTTATTTAATTAATTAATTTTTTATGTTTAAAATGTAAAAATTTATTAGATTATTATCGTATTAAACACATTTATTAAGTAATTAATATGTTTATAAGGCATTTAAACATAAACAATGAAACACAATAACTTTTAGCACCGAAACGCAATAACACTATACGCCTCCTTTTACTATGTTATGTTACTTAATAAGACCGTTACATAATGAGTCCGCTTACTATAGTTTCATTACCGCGACTTAAATTTTTTTCAATCCAAAACGTTCCATTACAAACTATTATAATTTTGTTTGTTACAGCAGCTACTGTTATAACTTTCACGTATATAATAGGTAATAAACTTAGAACTAAATTTTCAAACACTATTATATACACATATCTGATAGTTGTAACAATTTTCAATTTACTATATTTTAAATTACTGTATGAATTCAAAATAACCAAATTTTAATCTGTAATAAATCGATTATATCAACAATTTTTAAAATATTTTATTATCAAATATTAAAAAATATAAACGAACTTTTGTTTTGATCTTAAAGCTTAAAAATAATTTTAAAATATGCTTAATTAAAATTCAAAAACATGTAAACAGTTTGTTTTGAGTTAAACATTTTTCTCACTATAATTATATTTTTAAAAATTAAAAGTTTATAACTAACAAAAAAATTTCAAAATATTTGAAAACTTAAAAAACGCGTTTTGCATCGATAAAAACATTTAAACTGTACAATAATTAAAAAACGTTCCGTTTTGACTATAGTTTAGTATAATTTACAACAGCTTTTTTTAAAACAAAACTTAACAGCATTTACATGTATATATCAGTTATAATATCGCATAAATTAAAAAATTTGACACATTAACCGCTGGTTATATTACTTCGGTTGGTCTTCCGCTTCGGTCAGTGAATCGGCGTCATTACTCCATGTAAGAGAGTCGAGACTCTGTTGATCATCAGTCAGTTGAAACTCAGGATATGAGGGCAATAAGCAATGAGTGAGCGCTGCCGATGAGTCTTCGTCCATAAAATCACTAAACTTTCGGTAAATAGTGTTCGGCGCGAGATAATCGGGCGAACACTTCTCAGTGGATTGCGATGACACGTCTCTCTCATTCTCGATAGTAATCGTTGGACTCATAAATATTTTGTTTCCGTTACTCGTATCAGTTGTGATATTAGTTTGGAGTGAAAGTTGCAGCGGAGGTAACAAATCCGCATCAGATTTCTTTAATTTTGCTGATTCTTCGCTTATCTCATGATTTCCATCGATAATATTGAGTTTATCGTTAACGTCGAAAGATTTTTGGATTTCATTGGTTGATAATCGCTGGTTATCATCATTTTGAATATCAATGGTAACGTGTTTTTTATCTTTATCACCATTTTTAGTGTAAGTGAAAGTAAAATTAGTGGGAAGTGACATCATTTTCATGAGTGGTCGCCTAACGTTCAGAAGCCTTTCTCTCTTTTTCCTTTCGACCGCCTCTTCCAATGCCTTTTTCTCGGCTTCTATTTCTTTAGCGATTTCGAGATCGATCTCGTATTCCTCGTCTTCGTCCATCTGTTTGTGCGATTCTTCCAAATGTTTCATAAGAACAGCGACCACAACGTTAACCAAAACGAATTGTGCCATTAATACGAATACAACAAAATAAAGTGGAGCTATGATGGGAGATATGCAACAGTTTGCCAGACAATCGCTCGAAGAATCGCATTTGTCGCGCAAAGTATCCTATGTTTAGGGATATTTTAAGTATAATTTAAGTTAAAACAATTTAATATTTTATGCGATAAAATATGAAACATGAAAACCTTCATAATTCCATTCCAATTATCTCCTGTCGCCACACGAAATAAAGTCAAGAAAGCCATACCAAAGTTCTGGAAGTGTGCGTGTTCTCCCAAACCTTGACAAGGATTTTCTTCGTCACATTCTAACAAATTAAAAACTTGTTATTATATCTTTTATTATTTATTATAACTGAAAAACACTTAAACATTTACCGAGTCTACCAAAAAGTTCGGTCCCCAAAGCGGCAAATATAAAGAACAAGAGAAAGAAAAGTAAACCCAAATTTCCGACTTGAGGTAAAGCTTGCATAACAGTATCGAGAAGTTGTCGAATGCCTTTTGCCATTTTCAACAGCTTTAATACTCTTGCGATTCTCATAACGCGCATCACTCGAATAATGGTAGGATTAATTGGTATTAGCGTTGATTCCATTTCTTCGAGAACTATTCCAAGAATCGAAAGCATCACAATAATAACGTCTAATTGATTCCATTTGTCCATCAGATAACGTTTAATAGTCAGTGCGTACGCTTTCATCGCTAATTCCAATACAAACACAGCCGTGAATACAAAGTTAAAAATTTTTAATGCATACTCCAACTCCTAGAACAGTAACAGGAATTTTATGACACTATAATAATGGTAATCAACATAATTACCACAGGCATCATATAATGTTCGAGAGACATAGTGATCACATTCGCTCCAATAACCGCTGAGATAATCAAATCAAAGTATTTTCCGGTCACTATTTTGTGGACAAACAATCTGAACGGACCGTATCCTATGAAGTATGGCGGTTCTCGCAGTTCTGACAATGGAATAATAAAATAATATTATTATTTTCAATTTTATTTTAGGGTTATTGAAGCGTTATTATTTCAGTGTGTATTATTAAAATATCATTAACAAGTATTATAATCATTGCATTCTAATTTGGAATTTATTTAAACTATGTTTTAAAAAACTCACTAAAAATGCAAAACAGTGAAAAACTATTGTGAATTGAAAACTATTACAACCAAAGAGCTAAAACAGCATATCATATAATTTTGAACTTTTATTTAAAATTATTGCAATAACTTATTTACGAAGTTAATAATAATTAAACTTAAAATTAAAAATACTCAATACAAATATTTTGTACGCTATAGTAAAATAATGTATAGGAAGCGTAGACAAACTTAAAAATATTATCGATATTTAAAGAATCTAATAAAAAAGAATTGGGAATATGCTAATAATAATGACAAAACAATACCATCTGCAAGTTATTGATTTAAACCATAGTTTATACTCAACTGAAGAAAGTTTAAAAAATAAGTAATTTTGTAAAAAAAATTCTGCTGCCATTAAATATAAAATGGGAAGTGTTATAAATATAAGATTCTCTATTCTATTACAATATACAAAAGTTTAGCGATATCTTATAACTAAATTCAAATCGATTTTGCATTTTGAAATGACACAAAACTGTAAAATACATGATTTTTGAAAACTATTTAATCAATAGATTGTGAAACTAACAAAGCATATGTGTCTTACAGTTAAGTATGATTTTGGTCGCTTAAACGATTAGAATTTTGGTATTTATGAGCCCAAAGCACGGAATCAGTTACGAGTATTTAACTTAATCTTTGATTATAAAAAGTTAACCCATAAATTGGCTAAAATTTAATTGTCTAAAACTTGAATAACCATTGAAAAATTTAATTTCAACATTAGTTTTACATTTCAAAACCAGTCTTCATTTTCAATTTTATTGATAGATATAAACAATTTTCGGTTCAGAATTACCCTAAAAACACCAGAAGGTAATCTATTAGATCAATGCTTATCCGCATAATGAAACAACTTGAGTGTAAATTGAAAATGAAAATATTATTCCATCATTGTTTGATATGTTAACGCAAAGTTTATACAGCCGTAAGATAAAAACGCTTCATTAGTGCGTTCATATTCTCATTAAGTTAAGGATTAGATAAATCTTGGTTTATCCTTAAACTACGATTAATGGCATAATTAACTGCAGTAAAATAATTACATCGATAAAACAGATTAAATGTTAGGCAGAAAATTAAACCGAGGCTTAGTTCAAACCATATGCTTAACATTCGATAATTGATGGTTAAAAATAAAAATTTCACTTCAAATTAACATCTCATCTAAGAGTGATTAAAACAGACAAAGTTCTTATCAAAAATATTTGAATCATTTCAATAAACCCCAAAATATATAAACGAAAATTGCGTTTACTTCTTCTCCTTTTCTCTATTTTTCTGGCTCTTTTCGCGGCTCTGATTGCCTTTTCTTCTTTCTCCTGTTCTTCACGGCATCGATGAAAATTTTCGACAACTACTCCGACGAACATATTTAGAACAAAGAAAGCGACCAAAAGTAAAAATGAAATGAAATATATAAGACGCCATTCATTGTGGTTCTCAATTGGCTGCTGATCCACACCGACAGCATCTAATCCAGTATACATTATATTAACCCATCCGTCTTTTGATGATAACACGAATAAAGACATGAGCGCCTAAAGTTTAGTTAATAAAATAGAATTACACATTATGCATAAATTTAAGCTTAATTTATTTAAACCTGTCCTAAGTTATCGAAATTGTATTTTCTGTTAAGCCATATATTTCTTGGATCCGATAAGCATTCGGTTTTATTTTTAACGAAACGCGATTTTGGACCTTCTGTTGCGTCAAGAATTTATTTATTACTTATCAATAAAATATTGATTTCTAATTTAATTACCGCAATAGAAAAATGTTCCCTTAAATAGCTGTAAAATTAATTTTTAAATTTAGTTTTAATCTGAATAATAAGTTATAGAAAAACTTCAAATTTATGTTTCAAATAAATCATAGGTTTATATAATGATTCGACCGTAGATTTATAAAAGTTATAATATAAATCTATTGGATTACCTGCACTCCTAAAATGCCAAATATAATGAAAAATGTGCAGCAAATCAAAACTATGTTTCCTATGGGTCTGAGAGATGATAGCAGAGTCTGAACCACTAACTTAAGACCAGGTGCACGATTTATTACTCTAGACGTGAAAACAAAATATAATTTACTGTTATATAACTTTCATGATGTATATTAAGTTGAATTTTTTGTTTTCAATTTTTTTCAATTTTCGTTGATTTTACGAATTTATGAACAGCGAAAAATTTTATATTTTTTTACGATTTTGTTTTTCGATACTGTAATAAAAAGTAATGTATTAAAAAAATTGTCAAAAGCGCTCAACATTTTTATTGCATTAATTCAAACAATAGAATTTGAATATAGAATAACTAAATGGATTGAAAATAATTCGATACTATTTTTAGCTGAGAATGAGTGCAAACAATTATTATTTAGTTATATTTTTCTTTGTGTTCCTTATTTTAAAATAACAAGTTTTAAAGCAAAGATGAATGTTTTTCATGGATTTAATATTCCTCACGAGAGAAAAACAAAAAAGATTAACACAGAATTGAGTACTTGTTATGAATTATGAATTTGACAATGTCTGTCCGATGTGTTCGTTACATTGGACTTAAACTAAAATTGAATAGAAATTTTATCTATTACGGTAATATAATAAATTTTGTGCTTAATATTCATTAAATTAACAAAATGACTAAAGATTTAATAAAGGGTTATGAGCTAATAATTGCAGAGAACGTGACACTAGAAGTGAGTTTCTTTTAAATAATCTTTGTTTTTAATAATATAGTTAACTTAATCATATATAATATAATTATTATTTTCTTCATTAATTCTTCTTATATACAAACATTTCGAAGGTGTTTGCGTTTGCCTTACATTGTAGATCAACATTAAGCAAAATTTTCTTAAACAATTATAAAAATAAACGCGTCAATTGTTTGTTTAAAATCTATTTTGAGTATAATATTATTTCAAACTATTTCAATAATTAATGCGATTTGTGAAAACGGGTCAAAAATAAGATTAAATAAAATAAACGTTCGATGAATATTTTAGATGTCGGAACAGTACATATGCGCATAAATAACTAAACTTTATTTTTTCTGTTGCAATTTTATGAATAGTTTATTAGATAAACCAAATTTGTTAACTAAAATTCATTCATATTTTAGGTAATAAATATTTAAACTAATGAATGTAATCATATAAATAACGTTTTTATGACTTTATGTGAATTTAATTACAATTTTAGCATCAGTTTCCAATCATAATAATCGTACATATGTTTAATGTCAAAGAAAGAAAATTAAATTTTGTTTTTAAGGAAAAACATACTTACAATTGAATTACAATTGTAATTCAAATTTAGTTAATTAAATGTGTGTTGAATATTGAATTACTTTTTAAATAGTGAGATGAATTATTCTAATATAAAATCAATTTAATATTAAACTAATAATAAATTGAATTAAAATCGGGATTGACTTTAATAAAACGACATTTTGGCAAATTTTAAAATTCATAAACAATAAAAATATTATGAAAACATAGTACTAATCTGCGGAAGTTTACGCGTTAATACTTAACACGCGAAGGTGTTTGTAATCACTTAGACTTAGTTTTAGTGTACTTAAAGAATTTACTTAAATACTTACACATTTATTACACAATATACGTAATATTGCGGGTTTCAAGTGCACAATGGTTTGCTCATTAATTAAACAGTTGTTTGTATCGCACTCGATAAATGTGTTTATATCATTTAGATAACCGGTAATTTTGGCTATAAATGTATTATTGCGTACTCCAAACAAATTTTCAACAAAACATCACAAAAAAAATTATTTCCAATAATCCCGTAATAATTATATTTACATTTATATATATTTGTTAGGAAAACAAACCGAATGAAAACCACAATTGTATGTACGTTTGAAGAAAGTATAATAAAATAATGATTCATATAAAATGATGATAAAACTGACCTCAAAGGACGAAGCGATCGAAGCAATCGAAACACACGCAATATGCCAAAAATACGCGGACTTTTTTGGGCAAAAAATGATAGAAAAGTATCAAATAGCGAAACGCCGACTAGAATTCCGTCCATTATATTCCAACCAGTCTTGAAATAGGCGTCATCGCCGTATAATAATCCTTTAGCAACAACTTTAATGGCCATTTCGAGCGCAAAAACGAATGTAAAAATATAATTAGCTGTCGTCAAAAAATCTCGTTCACTACTCCATGGAGGGATTTTGGGTCTTTCCATCGCTAGAGTCACACAATTCAATGATATGAATAGTAACACAGCGTAATCGAAATATTTATGATCGGCTATTGTGGCGCATTGACCACGAAAACGATTATGAGGCGAGAAAATAAATAGTGAATATGAGTCTCGCTCTGACATCCAATCAGTCCATCGAAAGTATATACAAAACTTTTTGTTAGTCTGTTTGTTAGCAATAGTTTGGATTAAATTGATTTGATGACCGGTTGAGATACACTCAGTGCGTTCAATGCCGGCGTTTGCATCACTAATTGCCTTAAATGGTGCGCCTAATAGAGCGTCGTGTTTGAACGATTCTGCTAGTGTTGCGGGAATATCGTCTAATTTAAATGACGAATTTCTAACACTGACTATACTAGAGCTATAGAAAACACCACTTAAAGAATTTCTTGGACTGAGCACACGGATCTCGTGAAACATGCTATTCTTTCGCGAAGACACAGTGCTATTGACGGAATCCTCTGGACTTAATGCTGAATTACTAGCAAATGAGTTGCGTTGTTGAGTACCAATCGAATTGTTACTCAATGCATAGTTACTGTCTATTAAATTATTATTTGAATTGTTAAGTACAGTCACAGTCACATCACCATTACAACCATTACAATGACTATCGTTCACTATTACCGAACTCGAACATTGCACTCTCACTCGTTTTCCGCCATCAAAATCCGTATCGCTATCACTGGACTCATTTTTATCCACTAAATTTTGACGGTCTGTGTTCTTTTTTCTCAATTGCTTTGCTTTCGAACTGCAATTACTTCCGCGTCGTTGAATTTTAAAGCTTCCAGCTTTTGTAAGCAATGAAACTTTAGTGTTATCAGCGTTGAAAGACGCGGAAGAATTGCGTCGACTGTTAACTTTTGTTGTTTCTGGCAGCGAATTGAATGAATCTTTAAAATTGAAGCTTAAACTGCGAACACTATTTCTTCGATTGTTAATTGAATTATATGGCATAAAATGATGTGGTGGTACTGATAGAGTAGCGGTGGTCACTCCATGAACTGGTAAACCAAAGCTTTCGCTTTCCTAAATTCATTACAATCATTAGTTATATTATGAATTCATTAAATAAAGTATTACCGTATATGGAATTAAAGGTAATGTATATCACGTTATGTACACTTTTTAATTACTTAAAAGGCACTTTCTAGCAATACTCTTGTAATAATTAAGTACATTACTGAAAATAACTGTAAGAATTATAGATAAATTTTTTAAATATGTATTTTCATTGCATTACTTTACATGCACTTTATGTAATTCACATAAAGACTGGAATCATTAATTAAATCTATTAAAACTGTTAATTTTTTTTAATTAGCATAATTAAAATTTGTAATCAAATCCGAATTTTGAAAATATTTAGAAATAACTTTACTTATAAAGAGAGAAAAACATATTAATACTGTATCGAATAAGCATAAAAAATTTAATCAAAAATACAACAATTAATGTTCTAAATGTATTATAAAAAATTTATATAACAATGTTTATACTATATTTATGTCAACAATATTAACAAATTTAACTAATAAATTAAGCACACATAGAAGACTCAGACCATAAAAAATAAATTTTCAAAATTAACTGTATCTCAACCCCAAAATTTATGGAGTTTTTCTAGAGACCGACAAAGAGTCTCTTAGAATAGAAGAGTACGTAAAAATTTGCCAGATATGAGTGGAAGTCTAATTTATTTGGACCATTAGTTCCCTCTAATTTACCCCAAACTCAATCATTGGACAATCAAACAAAAAATAGAAGTTAATTGAAAAACTATAATTCATAACACAACTCATTTATAATTTGCAGCTGCTTTAGTCACTCTTAAAATCCGTTTTAATATTTGAAAAGTATTGATTGTTTAATCAATTTTTGAAATCAATGCTA
>JAQGAW010002182.1:0-15990 GCA_034698025.1 Phthiracarus crinitus | reverse complement strand
AAACTTTGCTTAATTAATATTATTCTTTTAAAATACATATAAGATATTACGTTTCGTTGTTAAAAGATTTTCCAAATAAAATTCTAAATCCAAATTAAAATTCTGTAAAATGTCATAAATATTCATCAAAAAATATTATAATTTAAAATAGTGATTTAATATTTTTCATACAGCTTTACAGCTTTAAACAATTCTCTAATTTTAAAGTAAAATTAGAAAACGTTGTGTTTAAATAATGCTTGAAAAAAATAAATCTTAAAAAACTTAGACATAACACCAATTATTTATATTATTTATGATATGTAGGCATCTATTATAAAATTCAATGTCATAATAATTTATAGAAATTTTTTAATGCATTTAAATAACAGACACAGTTTGATGATTCCAAGCGATGCTTTCAAGTGCCAGATTTAATATAAGGTTATTGCCTTACATTTAAATCAGTATTTTACTAAATTACGTAATATTTGGGTCACTATATCACTATTTCGGCTCATTTTAAAAGAAGATTAACGGGTTTTTTATTAACAATTGAATAATATTCACATCTCTAGACCTATATTTCCAAAACACTTCTGGATTTATAAGCTTAAGTTTGAAGAATAAAAGTTTTCTTATGAAACCAAATATTCTTTTAAAATGAAACTAATTCTTACATTTGTGATGATTTCCTGCGTATATGTTAACTGTGAGCAATTTTTTTTGAAAATCAATATTTTTTATTGGATGTTATAATAACCTTAATATTTATCAAAAGGTGATGACAAACCGAGGAATTCGTCGCAACCAGTTATTAGTGACAACAAAACGCAGAATATTTCGAATGTGACGAAAGTTTTTGAGTTTGTTTCCGGTATGGGAAGAGCTATACAACAACTGTTATCTGTGAACGGGTTTAATATTATGCCAACAAATATATTACCGATTAAGAAGGAAAGCTATAGTTTTAAAAACTTATTTAAAATTGAATAATAATTTGAAACTTTTTAAAATTAGACAGCGGATGATCGCTCATCAAACTCAAGCAATTCGACCGAAAATTATAAAATAGAGGGCGAAAAATTACGCGCAGATATAAGCAAAAGAGTAAATCAACTTCAAAAAGTTTTATTGACTGCCGGCGAAGTGCTCACTGATAGGGGAGATGTTATCGCAAAACGAATTTTAGAGCAGGCGAACAAAAGGTTAGAAACCGCTAAAGAAAGAGCCGATCAAATTCTAAGCGAAGTAAGTTTTAATTTCTACTTTGTTTTTTCGTTCAAAAATAATTTTTTTAAAATTTCGCATTATATTTGATAGCCTGAAAGTACAGAAATGGCTGTTAAAACGTTAAAAGCGATCAACAATGGAATCAGTCAATTAACCACTTTTATTCAGCACGTATTAAGCAGAGTCAATATCTCTATTAATGTGAATATGAAGGATAACGTTTAGCTCATATTTTTGTTGGTTTTGTGAAATAAATTATGCATAATTTAATGGTAACATAATTTAATAGAACATCAGAGTATTCAAAGAGCGAAAAAATAAGGTCATCATTCAGAAAATGTATTTAAAATCTATTAAAAAAAATCTCGACTGTAATTTATTTTATTTTTATTTTTACGCGTATTATTTTAAAAATAAGCTTAAGTTTTATTTTTTTTTGTATTTAATATAACATTAATATAACATAAGATTTTATATAATTTATGTACGAATACTGTGTGACTATTTTCCAAAAAAAACTTAATTGTTCTTTCTCTGGAGAAAATTTTTTTAATTTATTTTAATTTTAAAAAATGTTTATTTACAGGAAAAACAATAATAAAAAATGGTTTCCATTCTTATAAATTATTTGAAACATTTTAAACATAAATTTTGTACAAAATTTAAGGCATTTCGTGAACATATTACGATATTAGCATTTCTTTCTCAATAGCTTTAGTTGCGTAGTCGATCGCGAATTGAAAATCTTTTAACAATTCACAGGTCAGCTCTTTATGATGATCTATAAGAATCCTATAAGTGGCTTCGGTTTGTTTTAAAATTTCAACGATGTGTTCAATCGCTGGCGTTTGTTTATTTTTTTCTTGAAGATCACTAAAATTATCCAAAACCTTTTGATAACTCATGTATGTCTTAGATCTTAGCTCTTTTATAGATGTCTCATCGACGCAATCATTGGCATGCGCTAAATCAAGAGAAAATCGTTGTTAATCAAAATTTATAAACTTTTTATTTAAAAACTCACAATAATTTACTGAAACAAAAAAATATATGCACACAATAAATAATTTCATTTTCATTTTTTTAAGTATTAAATGTATAATTTTGTTATTGATTGCATTCAAAATGTTCAGATATAAGCTTATATATATCGCATTTTGATGGGAAAGTTTACATCTGATCAATAAATGTAATTATATGACCAAATGTGAACATATTATGATTAGATTTTGTGTGTGTAAGCAATGATTTACAAGCAAAGAATAATAAAACACTAACTGGAAAAGGTGTGACTAATAAATTAAGTAATTTTAAGTTTTTTAATACATTATAAAAATAGAAAGAATGCAGGAAACTGTTTATATCTATGGAAGATCTAAGAAAATTGTGTAAAGTTATGTTAATTTCTTGATTTATTTCAGTTTATTAGCAAAAAGTCAGTATTCTTAAAATAATTTACAAAAATTACTTTTTAAAATATATAAAAATAAGCTTCATTTAAAAATCTTCAAAATTCTAATTCATTCAAATAACAATTTTACATATTTATAACTTTTAAATATTCAAAAACTTCATTTAACTTGAAAATGTCAATATCAAAACACAATATTTTACATTCATATTAAAAAAACAATATTTAAGTAATTTAGGTTTAAAATTTAACCCCAATTTAACTTATTTTCATTATTTGATCTGAACTCGTAAACATAAGCTTATTATGCACTAAAAATATAATGCGAAGCACATTATTATACTGTTTTTAGTTTGGAATATAATTTTTATAAAAATATTTAGTTAAATTAATATTATAAAGTAAATTAAATTTTATATTTAAACCAAAATTTAACCAAATATCTTTGCATTTAAATGAATTTTTTTCAATTTAATTTCTTTCCGCAAATAAAAATAGTTAAAAAATATATTTTCAAAAGTCGTAATACTCTGTACTAATTACTACTTATTTTAATTACAAAATATATCTGCTAAACATGTGTAACACATGTTAATGTTACTGATTACATAATGACATTAATTATTTCGATAATTTTTATCATAAAATTTCTCGGAAATATTTTTTATCGATTATATTAATTTGAATAAATACAAAAATAAAAATTTCAATTTCGATTAAATCTATTTAAAAAACGAATTTTCACCAAAAAGAATAAAATTTAATTTAATAAACTAAAGAAATTAATTGAAAATTAATATTTCTATTTTGATAATTACATTTAATAGTTAATAATAATTCCAAAAATGCTTATTAATTGTTGCGTATTCTTAAAAAAATATAATTTCTGATAAAACGTTAATCCAATTTCTTTTGAATGAAATGACGTGTTAAAGTGAAAGGAGTCAGGTGTGCACAATAAACTGATATCATTTTATAAATACATATATCCGTAATTTTCTACAGTATTATTTGAAATAAATATAAATAGGAATATCCCAACAAATTTACAACAAAATAATAAAATTCAAAAATTCAACCCGAAATGTGAACAATAAAAATGAATGTTTTATCGTTTATAAATATGAATCGTAAATAAAAGTTACAATATAATAAATTTACAGTTATAGTAACAATTATATCGCTATCAGTAAGAGTATGTTATTGTTTTTTATCATAATATAATTTTAAATCATGTTAATTACATAAAGTTGAATAAATTACCGCTAAAATGAAAACATAAATAAAATATAATATCCGAATATAACAAAACAATTCCGATTAAAATTTAAAGCTAATCAAATAAATTCAAATCACTGTAATACCTAATTACTCAAATTTATTCCAATTCATAATATAACATAACTAATCAAACTCTAAATAAATAGTGATATTTTATCTGAATTAATCTTAAGGCACATTAATAAAATCAATAAATGATACAAAATCAGTTTTACCATTTAATGAAGTATTTTAAGTTTTGGTTTAAGAGCTCATGTGTAATAAAAATCCTCAATAAATAACCTCAAAGCGAGTTAACATCCAATTCATGTTAAAAGAATAACAAATAATTACAACAATCATTAAATTTAAATTAAGTACTTATAAATTATATTACAAACTAATCAACAAATTATACACATTTCAAAGTTCATCTTTCGTTTGAGACACTTGTTTTGAGTATTGCCTCGAATTTCTCTTTGATTGAGTTGTTTTATTTTTGGTTTTATTTGCGACAACACTTCCCTTATTTCGAACCATTTTGGTTGACTTTGGCTGATTAAAGAGCGTTATTATGTCTGAAAATAATTGTTTATTCATCTGCTTTGCAGACTTGTCGTAATTTCGAATTTTATCGTAAAGATAAGAATGTAATAAAATAATCCTAAAAGACGAACGCTTCAACTTTCGTATGGAATTAATTAAATATTTCGAGAATTTTCGTAATTCTTTTAATTGTGTATTCGCTCTTTTAGTTAACATTAACCCCTTTTCCTCTAATCTGTGAATTTCACTCATTTTTTCGCGAAGAATATGTAACTCATATAAACGGTTCCTCAATCTTCGTGACAATAAACGCGAATGACTAGAGTATGTGAGATAATTATAGAGCAAACACGAACGATTGCAGAGTTGAAGTGACGCTTGAATCCGAACTATTGATTGAGCATTCATTAGAATAAACTGCAATAAACTTGTTTTCGTTATTTGTGTGCTCGAAGGAAATGAAATGCTATCCATTTTCCTGTGAAAATCCAAAATATAGGCATTTTAACGGAATTAATTTAGTTTGAAAAGCATTTTGATTAATATAATCATACCTTTTTGCGGGATAAAATAAAATTGTAGGATATCTGTATTAATGTTTAAAATAACGATTAAAATGAATAAAAACTAAAACCGTTATCAAAATACCTGTCAACAGTGAATTCCCACGGAAGATCATTTGAATCACCATTTATTCTAAAAAATTAAAATAATATTTCAATTTACGAAAACTCAGAGCAAAGCAAAACCTGGCAAAAACAATTCCATTGACATCAGCGAAGAATCGCGCGACATCGAGATATATGTGAGCAATACTGGAACAGAAGCCACACCACGGAGCGTAATACATGAGAACCACATCTTTATCAGTATTTAAAACAACTTCGGAAAATGTATCCGAACTTATTTCAGGCACACAAATCACTTTCGTATTATTTGCCGAAACGCAATAACGAGATGAAGCGGTGATTGAGTTCTTTAGAAAACGAGTTAAAGAATCGGAAGTAAAATTCTTAATAAACTCAACAAAGCTTTGTTTGTTTATGGTTCGCGTATCACTTGACTCATGACTGAGCAGATAAACATTTTCGTTTAAATTGTCAATTATAACACCAACCGATTGATGCGTTTCATTAAACACATCAATTCCAAGATTTTCAGCAAAAGCTGGAAACAAAATTGAGTCAATGGCAGCAAATTTCAGAGTGCGATTCGCTCGACAGCCCAAACCAGTAAAATTAGTTCTCCAGTTTTGGTTGCCATCAGCGCTATCCGGAAAATTTAAGTCACTATAGTTTAGGCCCAAACTAAGTCGACGGCAATGTTGAATCTCGGAATCGCGAACCATTTTACTAATTTTTTCGTCCGAATTCTGCAAACTCGATAACGCGTCACCGCTTGTTATAAAAAATTTATCGTCCAATTCGTTATAAATCGGATGAGTTCCGGAACATGAAATTATAATACGGTAATAAGAAGTATATTTCGGTTCATATGATGTCTTAATTTCGTTGCAAAACGATGCCGTACTGTTAACGATGTTCGGATCAAAATCGGTTAAGAAACGCGAAGCAGTTGCCAGACAATTAAATCGTTGGCAATTGGATGGACATTTGGCTACACTTATGTGAACGCAAGCCGTACAGAAACACTTCTTATCGGAATATTTGCCAACAGGACGCCAACGCACAGTCTGCGAGTGACAGCAGGTGTCGCCGCCTTCCATGATAGCCCTCTTGTTCCACGCTTCTGATGCTGGAAATAAATCCGATTCTTCCGGATCCATCATTTCGTGACATTTCTCCTCCAATTCCATAAGTTTCTCTTCTAATAAATGTCTTCTTAAAATGCTTCTATGAATAATTGAACGAATATTTGCAGAATTATCGCAATTGTGATAATCCATCACTACTTCTCTAAGCTATAAATAAATGATTTAATATTCAATATAAGTTATTAAAAAGTAAATGGGAAACAATTTTTTAAAACATACGACATCAAAATAAGGTGATATTCCGAGCACAAAACTTCTAGGAGTAAATAAAACAAATGTCGGATTTTTGGATAAAATATCGGATAAAGCGCTGCTTTTATAACCACTTGGGGTCAACCATCGCAGTGCAGGCACTTGTTGTACTCGACTATAAACCCAACTCAAAACAGTTGCAGATTTGAAAGACTTTGCACTGTATTGTTCGGTAGTGTTCCATAAAAATAGATTAAGTGTTGACGATTTTGCAAGATTCATCTTAGTAGCCACTCGTCTGTTAGTTATGACCGAATACGACACTGAACGCCATGGATCGGTGGAAAGCGCTTTAACAGCAGTCGTAAAATATTGCTTATAACCGGGTGGTTGTGGCGATTCATTAAAGTCAAAATAACCCACTAAAACCGCCTGCAATATTAATAATTTAGCTTCAAAATTATTTAACACATTCAATAAAGTTATACGTCGTGCTTCGATCTTAAATCGAGTAAATCGCCTTCATTTTGAATAGGAGTGACCGGATCCACCAAATTATCGAGAAACGGCATCATATAACTCGCTAATAGCGGACCTTTGTATTCCACTTCTCCAGCCATTCTCACGTGCGCTAATAATAATGGATAGCGCTTAAGATTGTAATATTTTCTACATTCCCCTTCAGGCCACCAACAATTAATAGCAGCAAAAAATATTTGATGACTATAATGCCTGGCAATTGTTTCGAATTCTTTTTTAACTCGAATACAATCCGAATCCCACTGAGCGTCTGTATTGTTATCAATCAATTATATTTAAAAATATTGTTTAAATGCTGGTAAATCATCTTACAGTACATGACAAATGATACGTCATTCTGCATCGCACGCGTAGATAATGTTTTCAAATTACCCATTTCGTAATCGACAACAAGTGATAATGGATCGTCAAATAGTTTATTAGGTGTCGACACTTTACGAGTTCGAAGTGTTCTGTGAACATGAAATTGTTAAATAATTAAGTAATATATAAATGCTTTAAAAATATATTTATTGTTTATTAAAGTAACTTTATATCACTAATTAATTTAATTATTAGCAAAAGAGAAAATTGAAATTTAAAATAGTTTATAGTGATTTAAATTTTAAAAGCATAACATTGTAATTGATTAACGAAAATAGGTTTTATTTTCAAAATTGAAAAGTTTTTTGTCTGTAAAAATTTTTAAAAAAATTTATTGCAATAAAGAATAAACCAAAACATAAATTCATTTAAAATTATTAATATTAAATGTTATTTTAAACATTTTTGTGCACACATAATAAAATATTAAATCAACGGTTATTTTCGAGTATGAATAATTTTAATTTACTAGAAAATTAAATCTTACCCATTATGTAGTGCTGCCAATGCTGTTATACAAACAGCTAATAAAACGCATATCGATTTGCTGTCATATTTTTGTAAAAATTATTAAAAACTTAATAAATAATTACTCGTAAGCTAAATAAAAAACATGAAAAACCTCTGCGCTTTCATCGTTCGGATAAATCGTGAGATTCGCGATCGAGTTTCGATATGATCACAACCGTTGGCGATCTATGTGTACATTCAAATTAATTAAACTTATTTCATGAAAACAAACATTGAAAATATTTATAAACAAAATTGAAACTTATAATATAAGTATGCATTATAAGTCTTATATGTGTAGACTTATAAACCAAAATCTCAAACTAAAAATCTGTTTTGTTTACAAAAACTAACAAATAATTTTGAAACGGAAAAACAAAATCAAATAATATTTAAATTTGCGTTAAAACTAAAAAATCTCGATGTTTAATTAATTACATACTTGAGTTGCGTTAGTGACACGTGTGTTAACTTCTTGTAAACAGACAGATGTTTGGTTAGAATAGTCATCTTCACTACAGTAGTTATTTTCATGATTTTTATTAAGTGCCATATTATTAGTTGTGTATAAGCGGTGTTTGGCGTAATAACGCCGTAATACACGCCAACAGCGCCTCTATATTACTCTAAACATTTTTGCCACAAATTTTCGGTTTGATATTTTTTCATTTATTTTTTGAATGATTTAAAAAACTAAAGCAATAAAGTTTGGATATCGCTTCCACTCATCTTTCTTCTGATACGCACAGAAACAAAATCAACTCAGTTATTACAGTATAAATACTATTGAATTTTGTTTTCTCTCTACTATTGTATTACAAGTAGTGTTGATATGCGTTTAAAAATAATACATTTTTTAATTGAAGCGCAATAATGCTTTCAACTCATTGTTTACTAAATTTATTATATTAAATGTAAATATAAACACTAACTGTATATTAATTTTAATTATATTTCTGCGGAATTATAAAAAATAATTAAAATAATAAGAAAATACTAATTTAATTTAAGTTTTGATACTATTTGTAGATAACTATTCAAAGATTAGACAACATAGAAAATGATATTTCAGTCCAAACTATTAATAGAAAGCGATGTGATGTGCATGCGCTTCCGTCTCCAAACTTTTCACGTATTTTTTATATTAACATAATGTGTATCATTGTCTAGCAATTAATATGCATTATAAAATGCGTTAATGATCATAACGTTAGACTCGTAATTATTTTTATACGAGTACTTAAAGACGTTAATGTGTTTATAAAATGGTTTTCTCTATTAATAGCAAATATGGAAAATGTTACAACCATAGATCGTGCCTGTATGCCTAAGCGCCGCTCAGACTGGGCGGTCTGTTTGATGTTCTTTCATTCGTTTTTCTAACAATTTCTAACAGATATTAAATGTTATAATCGATATCAATATGTATCAAATTCTTTTTCAATTACTCAATATGTTAATGCTGTGCGCCTTAACAGCAAACATATTATTTAATATCTGTCTGACTAGACGGAACGGCACTTAGGCCTACAGGCACGATCTATGGTTACAACACTACTATTATATTTAATCTTATTCTGATCGATCTTTTCAACAAACTTTGTTGTCGTTTATGCCATTTGAGTTTGATTTACCGTATATTTTATTTTTTTAGTTATACGCTTATATCAATGTGTGCGTAATATTTAGCTGAACTGTAAGACTGTATTAGTTTGTCACAGTGTTTCAATTTTTTGACATTAAGCTCACAGCGAAATTGCATAAAAAATTCGCGGTATTAGAAACCTAGATTATATCGTGAAACATTGATATGTGTTCTGTCATTATAGATATTTCAAAATATAGAGTAAAAGTATTTTTTTTTGTGAATATTTATTCATAAATTATTTATAATGGTAATGAAAATGAGATCTGATTATCATTTTTATCATAATAATGGGATTTTATGTTTTAGAATAAAATAGAATTTTATTTTTTATCGCAATAAAAGGATATTTTATGATAAAATACATTTTAATAAAAATGTAAGCACTTTTGGAATATTCTATTATTTAGTGGCAGTGAATAATACTTTATAAGCTTATAAATCACATAATTTGTCTGTGTATCCCATTATAGGCTTCTCACCCGAGGGTTCCATTTCCTAAACGCCAAATTGGATTCAACTCAAATAGAAAGGATTAAATGGCGGAGTCTTAAGGTCGGAACCCTAGGAGAGTTGAGGCGGGAAAACTCAGATTTGTGCGATAATACCACTGAACTCTTAAATTAATAAATTTTTGTTTTGACTATTTTTAACCGAGTATTTAATTTTATTCCGGATAATCCTTGCAGTTTTTAGTTGTTTTTGTAAAAAGTATTGCCTCGTTTGTAGCATTTCATTTACTTAAAAGATACGATTACAAACATCCGTGCCTTATTCATTAGCATTCTTTTCGCAAACAAACATCGATGATTAAGAACTTTGGATTTAGAACTAATACTAATTCCGAAAAACATTCATTGAAATACTTGTGCAATAATAGTAGTTTGTAGTAATCCTATTACTGAAAACAACTTAATTAAAGCACATAAAACCATACTATGTTACACAATATTGAAATTAAAATAAGCAGTGCTAAACTATAGAAATAAATTGATTTACATTTGGATCGGAAAAATGTGATTATGTAACCGTTTGAGTATTAAGAAAAATTCTGAAAATGATAATTACACGGTATATTTAAAAATTTCCAAATAGCACTATCTATTAAATAGTTTGAACTCATTGAAGCGATATATAATATATATAAATGGACGTGAATTCGATACTAATTATGTATGTTTAACATTTCATATAATTAAAACGCTAATAAAATCAAAAGCTTTTACGAATATGTTATGAAGCCTTGATTTTAATTAATGATTCATTGGATGCCTTAAAAGTTCTCATTCCATTCCATTACTAAACACAATCTCTTCTTTAAAGATAAATAAGTTTAAATTTTTTACATTCCGCAAAATGGGCACAAAAATTTGATTCAACTTTTAGTTCAATGTGATGTTTAATTATCGGTTAAGTTTGGAATTTTCGTGAATTACCGGTAGTGTTACTGTTAAAGCGTAAGTTCAATGTATGCAACATTGTATAAACAGTTTTCTATTTTGAGAAATTACAGACAGACAGACACATATCAATCTGATCATAGAATTTATTTCGAAAGCAGAAAAATCTAATAGTGATGGATAGTGCAGTAAAAACCCAAAATAAATTCTTTAGATTTTTCAGACAGATTAATACGTTATTCGAGACAATTTATTCTTAAAACGTAAGATATAAAGAAGTGTTTGAGTGTCGCTCAACAAAAATCTATTAATATCTGGTCCATTTCATTAGTTTATTGTCTTCCGTTACATCACAGCAATACTTTATTTGTTATTTCGTATTTCGTAAGATAAGACTATTTTCCATAACTCGATCATTGCATGATTAACTACAATAAAAAATGCTTATCATCCTTATTAATACAGTGTGTCAATATTTGGGCATTTTATTTTTGCTCTGTGCGTAACGTATTAATGAAATTAATGCTAAAATAAATATTTTTACGAAGTTGTCTCTATATTTTCTGGTTCTGACCAGTTTATCATTTGTCGCTATAATCTAATATTAATCTTATTTAATGATAGAGAACTTAAGAAAATTAGAAGTGATTCGCAAAATATAGAAATCAACATTGCAAACGTAAAACATAAGAATATTAGTTGTTATGGTTTTTTATATAAAAGAATTTTATTTATTTTCACAAATAATACCAAAACAGAAAATTTCTTATTTTAAAAATGGAAAATTAAAATTTCCAAACAAAAAAATTATAACAAAGATATGATATATACGGTACATTAGTTTATTAAATTACTGAATTGTTTTATATTTTAAAAATTAATTATTATAGAAAAATTTCTATTTAATAACGAGTTTAATATGGTTATAATACTATAAACTTTTGTTTTAAAACTAAATTAATTCTATTCTAATATCAAATAAGCTCTAGTTTTGGTAAAAAAGTGAGCTAAAAAACTATGTCCTTAAATATAAAAATGTTTGATATAAAGCATCAGAAGAAACTAGGTTTTAGAATTAAAATTAATATTAATTTAAAATTAATAGTACAATGAAATTATAGTTTTAACAAATTTTTTCTATCGATTTCTATTAAATTAAATGTAAACATATTTCAAGTTTTTCCAGTTAAAGGGCATCTTGACTATCAGTTTGTGATTGAATTTTTGGTGTACTTCTTCCCCGTATAACAAAAAAGTTAATCTATTCAAACACTTAATTAGAACGAAAATCAAGAACCAGAAACAAGAAAATCAAGTTTTTTATATAAATTTTTAAAATAAATTGATTTTATCGATTAAATAGAATGTAATTTCGTGTAATCTTTTATTTCAAAAAAAAATCTATATTTGCTACAAAAAAAACATTTCGAAAGTTTATGCGCACAAGAGGGCGCTATAAAAGGATGAGTTATACCGGTATAATATAGAGAATATAGCATTTGCTTCAATAGCTGTCTCACTCGCCAGTCATTCCAGAATTATTTCTGTTTTAAATGCACTTATTTTTAACAGTGTTTTAAACGCAAAACATTTTTTAATTGAAGCGAAATATTGTTTCATGTTTAGTAAAATTATTAATTTAAAAGTAATTATGAACACTATATTTTCACAAAATTTTTTTATATTTCTAAGGAAATTAGTATTTTTTTATAAAAAAATAAAATTTAATTTTTTAAAATGATAAGAAAATACTAATTTAATTTAAGTTTTGAGACTATTTGTAAGCAACTATTGAAAGATCAGACAAGATTTGATAGAAAATGATGTTTGTGTCCATTCTATTAATAGAAAGAATTAGCCCTCGAAGGGATGCCAATCCAAACCATCGAAACCAAACCATATAAAATTAGACGCCTTCGAAGAGAAGAGTTACCACTAGTTCTTGCGTTGTGTAAGGCTGAGGGACGACATATGGGACAAGTGAGTGAAATTGAATCCTGGTTTCAGTTCGATCCGTACGGCTTCTTCATAGCTATCGCTGACGATGGTATGCTAATGCTATGGTATGTTAGCTATCATTTGTGATGTGCTATCTTGTGATTTGTTAATTGACAGGTGAAGTATTGGGAAGCTGTTGCGGCATTAGATTAAGCAAATCGCGTGGTTATCTGGGAATGTATGTCGTGAACGCTCAATGGAGAGGTATTGGCATTGGAAAGCAGATATGGAATGCTGCCATTCAACACCTCGGCTCCAGAAATAATGGTCTCAGTGCTGTGTCTGAACTGTTTGAACTTTATCGCGATAAAGCAGGCTTTAGTCACGTCGCCGACTGGACTGTCGATCTCTACAAACTTGAAAAATTGCCAAAACTCTATAAATATTTCTGTGAAGACAAGACAGACTTCACATACGAATGCGCATATCAATTAGATATATCAATGACGTCATACAGGTCTGTGTCTGGCAAATGTCATACCAAACCAATTACTGATACTCTGATAGCAGATGTGGTCGATTACGACAAACAATTGAATTCGTACGACAGATCAAAGATAGTTAGGCTAACAGTAACCGAAGCTAACTGTAGAACGCGTGTGGCGTTATTGGGTGATCGCGTTGTCGGTTACGGCTGTATTAAGCCTAATCTACAGAACCTATGGATGATTACGCCGCTATACGCAGACAATGAATATATAGCGCGAATGCTAATGTCAGACTTGATCGGCAGCCTATCAATGCTGGAACTGGACGAAGGTGTTGTACTCAAATCTCCAAGCAATAACCATTCCGCTAAAATATTGCTCAAAACGCTTGGGTTTGAGAAGCAAACGTATAGCTTAAAGCGATGTTACACTAAATACATGATTAACGTACCCACGCATTGTGTCTACGCTTTACATTCTTCCGTGTTCTGCACTGAATAAGCGCGCAAAACAAAACGAAACAATTTAACCGGTTCTTCCATTTCCTACTTAAATAAGCTAATTATTAACTTAATATTTCGGCCAAAATATTATTACGCATAATAATGATAATCCCATTTAGCGCATCATTAATTAGTGATTTGTACTTTTGTAATGTGTGAACAAATTTGGTGTTCGTTCGGTGCTCGAGCATTGCTTTCGAAATGCTTGGGCTCGAGACTGAGCACGTTTTGTATTTGAAATGTTTCCTTAAACATGTTATATTTCAAGTTTCAAATGTAATGTATATAATTTATACTAGTGATTGAAAATTTTGTTCCATTACTTATATGTGGAACGGTTTGTCGAATTGGAAATTAGCTGTAATGGATCGGTAATGGAACGGTTAATGGAACGGTTAGGAATGAAAACAATTGGGTTTGCCGGTAATCCAACCAAAAGTTGGGTTTGTCGGTAATCCAACGGAAACCGCTTATATGCTCTGGTAATTTATCAAAAATCTTTTCAATAATTTATTCATTAATTTCAGAAAATTTTTTACGAATTAATTTTCTATAAATAATAACTAAATGACATTTTCTGGAAATAATCTGAATGTTTTCGATACATTATTTCTTCATTTCATTCTAAAATTCTTTTCAGATTCAAACTGAGCATCACATCACGTAAAGCTAAAAAATGTTTAATAGTGGAATTGGTAATGGAATCGAAAACCTCACGGTAATGGAGTTTGTAATATTTTTGACCGGTTGTGGAACGCAATACAAATAATGGGTGCGGTAATGGAATTGAAATGTCATAATTTTATATTTTCAATCACTAATTTATACAATATATCGATTCAAATAAAATTAGATTTTGTTTTTTATGCAAAAAAATGGTATTTATTTATCTTATAAAATTGGAGGCATATTAACAAACAACTATGATATACAGTGTGCTTATATTCGTTTAAAGATAACTAAAAAGTTAAAAATTATATAATTAGTTGCAATCTATTTTCTATTGTAGTTAATTAATTATTTCATAGCTATGCCTATGCGTGCGTGAAATTGAACAAGTCTGCAATGAGTTGCACGCAAATTATTTTCAAATAATTAGATTTACGCAATTACTTCACATTTAGATATTTTATCGAAAAGAAGTTTGCAATTATTTTGCTTTTACTAACATTCGGTAAATAACGATATGTTTATTTGACTGATATAATCAACAAATCGAAAAAAATGGTAGAGTAGAGTATACATACCCACGCACTAAACGAAATTATTGATTCAATTTATGTTATACAGCATTAAATTATTAGTTCTAAAATAAGTTTTATTCTCACGATAATTAAGCTATTTTTTGAGATTTAAATGTAATTGAGTTAAAAACATTTATGGAAAAATATTTAAATTATTATTTTAAAATAACCCGAATTTAACAGATTTGAGTAACAACTAATATTCGAAAATATTTACGATCGAAATAAATAAAATGTAGAACTTTGTCATTTAGAAAACGTTATTTGACACGATTCGAGTTATTCATAAATACATATAGAATACAATTCATAAAATATTATTGCCGTCACTAAACATTAATTTTTAAGAATTATTATTTAAAACAACAAATAAGAATAACATTTACAGTGAACTAAACTGTTTCAAAACCAGACACTCGAGTGTTTCGATTGCTTTTCTCAAATCATTATCAATGGCTTACTATTACATAAAGAAGACTGAACTTTAATTCTATAAACAAATTGAATCATAATTTTAAAAAAATAATATGCGATATCCTTAACTTTAATATAAACACAACAAATATTTTTGATGTTACAGTAGTAATAATTAATAATAGTTGTTTCAAAGCAATCAAAACTGCGTGAATATCGGTTTTTGTAAACAGTTTGGTTCACTGTAAATGTTAATGTTTTGTTGTATTAAATAATAATTAATTGTTACGCCACTCAACGCATATTTATTATTTTAGTCTAAAAGTTATAGGAAGGTATTTGCTGTTGCGATCAAAAAGGATCAGACAAACAATTCAGTTTACATTAGTTTATAAGCTTATCCTTAAGGATGTGGAAAACCGTGACTAAAATGTGGCAAAAACGGGTGGGAAATCGGGAAAGTAAAAATAGTTTTAAAATTTTGTTGGCAATAAATCAAAAATTGAAAACTTTTACAACAAAATACTTATTTATTTAATAAAAAACAAAT
>JAQGAW010002181.1:0-15991 GCA_034698025.1 Phthiracarus crinitus | reverse complement strand
ATTCCTGTGAATGCGAGCCAAACTGATTCTTTCTTATTAGCAGTGGTTATCGTACGTGTATAGTCATATTCAACTGATTTAGTGTCTTCATTCAATTTCTCTTTAATAATCATATAACCTCTGTATGGAAAGTTTGACGAACCTTTAACTGTTATTGTTTTCATTAGATCTGTTAATAATCCCAAGAAATCTCTGTTGGCTTTCTTTGGATTTTTCTCAATGAAATCAAAAATATATTTAACCGCTTCTTCGGTTCTTCCGCAGACATTGACTAAACGAGGAATAATGTCAGCGATTTTATACATATCATTTGTTATTTCTTTTTCATTAGATTTTAGCAAAACATGTGCATTAACGCCTCCGACACCAAACGAATTCACACCAATTAAGTTGTTATAAAATGGTGTATTTTTAACAACTGGTATCAGTGTTTTATTGTGAATTTCTGAAATCTCTGCTTTTGCGTCTTTAAAATGAAGATTTGCTGGAATGCATTGAGTTTCGAAAATAATTATAGCCTTCGCTAATGAACACAGTCCTGACGATCCTTCTGAGTGTCCGATATTGCTCTTTACTGCTCCGATTAATAACGAATCCTTAAATATGAAATTTAAATTATTTTAATTTTTATTTATATTACTTGTGATGAGAATATGCTTAAGCTCAGACCAGCTCAATCTCAATGCAAAGCTCTATGAAGATTTTTGAGCTTATATAACCAGCTCAAAGAACACAGGCTTGAGAGATAAAGCTTTTAAAACTCAAGTTTATGCTGTTAAGCTTAATGAGCTTAAGATGAGCTTATGTTTTATAATTTTTTGGGCAAACCTTAACTCATATTGCTTTATATATAATAAAATTACTTAAGAAATGATATTTTAACGAAATTTTTTTTTGTAAAACCAAATCATCGGTTAAAATACCTTATCTTTAGTTAATGTATATTAAAATTCAAAAATGGTTTAAACTGAAAAATTTGCAAGCTCAATGTGTTTTATAATCTTAAGCGTAATCAATCTAAGTTTTTGAGCTTAAGCTCAACCAGCTCAAGCTCAAGCTCAGAATTAATAAGCTTATTCTCATCACTATTTACTAACACAATTTAATAGTCCCAAGCACTTTAGTTAAGCAATTAAGTTATTAAATATAGATCTAATTTAGTCAATAAAATTACAACATCCGTAAGTTTATCATTAATTGTAATGCGCTATATTTCGATTACAAACCATTTTTCTGATTAATTTTGATTAGATTTGTTAAATTAGCAAATAAGGGATCACTAAATTCCTTACTATAGGTTATGTGAAAATGAATAATAATTAATTTCAGAAAACTATTATGATTACCGCTTTTGGATCGTAACGATAAGCCTCTGCTATAGCCTTCGCTTCTTGAGGATCGCCGACATTAGTTCCAGTGCCGTGTGATTCAAAAAACTTGACATCATTTGGATTAACACCCGCTTCTTGAAACGTTTCCACCATAAGATCTCTCTGACTCAACCAAAATGGCGCAAACAATCCAATTGATTTAAAACCATCGGTATTAGTCTTCGCGTGCAAAACTGTGGAATATATTCTTTTCGCTATACTTTTCTTTTGTAAATATATAGATCCAACTGTTTCCGATCTGACGAAACCATCCGCTGATTTATCCCATACTTTACATTTCCCATCGGGCGCTAGAATATTATTGGCCGCATAGACAATGCTCGAAAACGGCGCCTGAACCAGATTAGCGGTTGTGACGATTGCTTGATCGCAAACACCGAGTCTAATATCGTTTAACGCATAGACGAAAGCAACCATACTTGCAGAGCAAGCCGTATCGATCACATTACTAGGACCGCGCAAATCCATTAAAAAGGATATTCTGTTTGCGTATAACGTTTTAGAGCTGCCATATATCCAAAGTGCAGCATCTTTTTTACGGCAATCTTGAAAATCGGATTGAGGTATGCCATCAGCGCAAGCTTTGTGATAAAAAATATAGTTATAAATATATAAATATGTTTTCAAATGTATAATTTTATAAGTTTGTTTAAAATAATATTTTTAAACACTCAGATTTGAATATTTTGCGATCGCTATTAATAGTGTATCTACAATTGCATATTACAATCCTATCCATTCATATAAAAACCTATACAGTAGCGTAGTCTACTTTTAACAATAATATATTCGGAAATTTCGGTCAGAAAAACTGTTAAAATTAGGTCAGTAGAAATTTTAAAAATTTCCTTTAAAGTTTTGGATATCATTTGTTTATCATACATCATAAATGAATTATATTATATAATATTATATATTTCAATGTTTTTATTTTTTCAATTATTATAAGTATTACTCTCAGAAATTTAATTTAATGTTAGTTTCCTTTTCTATTCTTTTTTAAAATATTTTTAGGACAAAAAAATGTAAGTTAAAGTATTAATTACAAATTGTGGATTAATTCCAAAAAGTTCTATTAAACATACAATTTAAACAACTGATTTTAAACATGAACTCATTTTTTGAATATTTATTTAATAGAATAATTGCACAAAATAATTGTGAAAAGCAATATTTATTCATAAAAACATATATTAGCCTTAATTTATGAAATTCGGTCTCAAAGGTCAGAAAATATATATGAATTATATATAAAGCGTGACACAGAACTTAGGGCTCGAGTATTAAGAAAGAAAACTGTAAACGCTTATTATCAAAAGGATTAAAATTTCAAATCCCTTTAGGGTTTATCTCGAACCGATATTCTAGTGAATTTAGCCGTCAGTGATTTCGCGCAGTTTTTAAGGGAGAAATACCCATAAAATTCATTTGATAAAAATAATTAGAACACACTAATTGGTAAAGGTTTGATTTTATTGACTCCGCTGTTACATGTGCTTAGTTTGTGTCATACTTAAAGAATGTAATGAAGAAGAGTTTAACTTAAATGACTTCAAAAGTTTAATAAGTTTGTTAGTCTTTGAGCCTGAGTTTATGTGATAGATTGTGCTTTAAAAGATTTGATTTTAGCTAAATAAGTTTATGGATCAGTTCACCCGTTTAATTTCTTATCGGATCAATTTGATTAAATTTTTGTAAATGTTGGTTCGGTTCGGGCTAACTTTTTGAATACCTGAGTTTTAAACTAATCATATGTTACTAAAAATTAAAGATATAATTTTTCGATTTTTTATAAGATAATAGCTAGTAACTATTAAAAAATATAATATAAATGATTATTTAAAATTCATTATACAGTAAGTTTTTAAATTGACATATTATAAAAAATTTTAAAAATAATTTAGTTTTAGGATCCCTTAAAAATAATATCGGATCCTTTAGTTTTAGTGAATTTTATGTGTTTAAAATATCGATTTTCGGAATTTTTATCAGTTAGTTTGGGTATTGCACAATGAATTTGAGTTCAGTTGGGATCGAATCTTCAATTTGTCGCTTTATTTAGGGTTCAACAATTTGTACGGTAAAGAGCTTTAATTTCATCCCAATACTAGAGCTTCCCCACAGCCCAAAGCCTTTTATATAAACTGATCACAAATTCTCACCTCTATTAAAACTTAACAGTTAGTATCATTTACCGTACATTATTAAATTAACATTTTTGTAGTAAGTAATACATATCATAAATAAATAATTAGATTTCGGTATTTGTATGACTAAGCCGATGATTTAGCTGCACTTAATGCTGTGTTTTGTGTTTGTGTGTATTAGCTGATCAAATACAAGATAAAATCATAGATTAAATAAGAAATTCCAAAACTAATTAAACTTCTAAACTCGTTGTCAATAATATTTTTTTCAAACGGTTAAGGAATATTAATCTGTGAGATCACGCGTAATGATAAGGAAAAGTTCAACGCAATGCGCAATAACTATAACAATAACTGTAACAATAAACCGTTATGTTATGTCACACTATTTTTACATAAAATAAAGATAAGATATTTGTCATTATGTGGTATTTATTCAAAATAAAAATAAAACAATATATTGTAAAATGAAGTCGAAACCCCAATTAACCTATTAATTATGCAAACCCTTTATAACATAAAAGCCTATCATCGAATTAAAATTATAATATTTATTATCATATGATAATGCGTGTGAATAATTTTTATTTTAGCGCAACTCATTAAGCAAATTAATTTAAATAAATTAGTTAACAAAACATTTATCAATTACCGACAGTATTGATTCCAACATAAACACCCGTTTTTGTTCCTCTGATTGTCTGCGGATTAACGCCAGCGTCACAAACCGCTTCATAGCTAGTTTCCAACATCATTCTCGACTGTGCATCCATAGCGTCAGCCATTATAGTTAAAGTGCTGAAGAAACTTGTGTCGAACTTATCTAATTCTTTTAATTTACCAGAACGGGCTCCGAAACCACCGTAAAGTTCTTTAAAATTATATTATACGTTAAAAAGTTTTGTAATTTACTTGAAAGGGACAGCACATACCAGTAGGCCATCGACGGTCATCAAACGTTACCATATCTATATTTTTGAATAAGTTTTCCGCAAACTCATCCAAATTATCCGATTCTGGAAATCTTCCCGCAATACCGCTGATGACAATATCCTCTGTAACTTCAAATCTTGGCATTCGCCGAGGTTTGGGTCGCGGATAGAGTCGCATCTTTTCAGACGATTCGAGCTCATAACTCGGCTCAAGTATTTGTGACATTATTAGTTACTATTAGATCTATAGTTTAGTTGATTTTGTTGTCAAAATCGATGCAAGAAACAAAACTGAGTAAAATGGAATGATTTTAATTATTAGAACACCAAAGAAAGCAACGCTTACTAAAATAATAAGCGAAGGAAAGATGGAAATTATATATTTATCTTAATCGTCAAAAAACTTTTCTGATTGACGAAATCAATTTAAATTACCCACAAAATAAAAATATTTCCACTCTATAGAGAGTGATGGAAAAGATTAGGAAAAATAATGGCGAATCGAAGCATCAATGGGTAAATTGATGTGTTATGAAAAACTAATTACGTTTGTGTTTTCTAGAATTTATAATAACAACTGATTAATAATAATTTAAACAAAAAATAAAAGCAAAAGTCACTCAAAATGAATTAATCAGTTTGAATGCCAAAATATTATTAAATGGGTTATGCAATTTAAGAAAATCTGATTATGAAAAAATTAATCAAAATATTAATTTGGTATTTATATTTAAATATTTATTTTAAGGACACTGGAATTTTGAAATTTATGATTAAATGCAATAAATATTATTAAAAATTAATCAAATTTTCTACTTAAAAATTAAAATAAAAAATAAAATAGAAAACTTTTTAATTTCAAGCGTTTTCTCAGATTAGCGTTAAACGAGTATTATTAGATATGATTATAATGAAACACGAACTCACATTTGCACAGCTCTGCTCCTTTAACTCGAATATTGACCAGTAAATCAGTAAATCAGTGGAGTGTTATTTTTATAAAATATTTCACAGTAAAAAAAATTTCCCATCTCTTGATTCCCGTTTTCCTGCTAAATTCCCATTTCCCAAAGATGATACAATTTCAAGGCTAGAGTGGGCTAAATATTAATCAAGCATGGAATTTGAATTACTGCGAATTAGATTGTTATTATATAACAGGGTTTTATAGTTTTTAATTTTTATTAGGGTTTTTTGAACCAAATACTTAAAAATAAAATTAAAGATGTTTAATAATTTTAGGATTTCTTAAAAAAGATTTTTTTTGTAACACAATGTGCCGTCCGTACTAGACTCCCAAATCGCTAAAATTTTTAGTCCAGAGCCCGACAGCCGACAGTTTGAGGCCCGGCGCGGGCCCGATTATTTTTTAAAAACACAAAGCCCGGCCCAATTCGGCATGACAAAATTTACAGTCGATTAATTAAAATTGTTTTTCGCTCTAAATTCCTGATGTTTTTAAAAATTGTATATTTTGTACTTTTTTACAGATTTATGTTCTTTAATAAAGTTGTTTTATCGTTATTAATATATTAGCACGAAAGAACTTCGTTTACAAGACAAAATTTATTAGAAAAAACTTCAAATAAATGACTTATTCGGGCCTTGAAATATCTAAATCAAGGCCCGATCTGGCCCGACTTTTTTATATTTTAAGTCCTAGCCCGGCCATACCAGATAAAATCATCGGGGTCCTCGGGAGGCCCGAAAAATCGTAGTCCCTTTTGGGAGTATAATTTAATATATTGTAGCTGCGAATGGAAAAATTTTTTCTAGCATCATATAATGTTAAGGGATTTTTTATATGATCCAAGTATACATAAGATTTTTACACATAAGCATAGTTACACATGGGGGGTGCTAGCCCAGGGTTGACCCCCTAGAAATATCGAAAATCCGACCACCCCCCACCCAAAATTTGAGAAATTCAAGGACGAAAAAACATTGAAAAATGTTTGGTCAAATGTTAAAAATTTTTGCATCAAAACCGATGAGTTTTTGTGACCCCTTTAAATTTTTGTCAATATTTTAAAAATTTTCGTTTAAATTCGTCGAGTTTTTCGATGGGGCGTGGTTTAGGCTTCTATCCCGGGAAAAGTTTGGAAAAAATATATTTTTGAAAAAAATATTTGTCTAAAGGCAAAATAAAATGTCGTGTAAATCCGATGAGCTTTTGACCACCCCTCTATAAATTGAGATTTCATGAATCTGACTCCCTCCTAGAGGTTCCGACCTTGTGTAACTTTGCACATAAGACAAGTCTATTATAAATGATTAGTAAAAGAGCTTTTGAGACATATTAAATATTTTGAATGTTGGAAAAAAACTTAATTTAACACTTTGATAGAAGGACTTTTAGATTGCGTCAATTTACAACAAAACAAATAATTTACGCTATTTTGTAGATAACGCTTGCTATAAACAAACGTGAATAAACTATCAATATTAATGCAGTAATCGTTATAAAAAAATTAGCTTAAATTAGCCAAACAAGTGATCCAAAATTTCCTTAATGTAATAAAAACAAGTTATAATTAAATTGTATACGCAATAAAATTTTATCGATACCGCTTCAGAAAATGTTAATTAAATTTATTAAAAAAGGCGTGTGAGTCAGTTAAGTAATAAATATTTTGAAATTAAATATTCCATAATTCAATAAATAATATGTAATGTATTCAATATAAGCATTTCTACTTTCCAAAAATGGAAAAAATTTTAAATAAATAAATAACATTGGCCTTAAGATTAAGATAACTACTAATTAACATTGGCATTTGAGATAACTGTTTAAACGTAATCTTTATTTTAAATAATATTTTTTTTGTTAAAGAAAAAGAATTCCCAAAAGTTTATTGAAATGTCTGAAATTGTCCGAAATTTACAGTCAAAATTGATTTTGAATGTACAAATGAGATTATTTCAGGGATTCTACCAAAAAAATATTTAATAAAACAGTTTTACCTTAAAACTACTATATTTCTAAAATATTTTGTTTCATTTAAAATTTAGTAAAGACCGGCCCAAAAATTTTACTTTAAGTTCCCAACCCTGCCAGTCCCGACTAAAAGTATCTGGGTTTGTTATCAAACCTACAATGGAATACTACTATTAATTATAAATCAATTGCCTGCAAACGAACGATCATTCCCTGTGAATATGTGACATAGTTATTATGACTATAGTAGTCAACACAACATAAGATTTGTCGATGCCTACTATGTTACACTAGTGTATTTAGTGTAAGCCAACCTATTGATACGGTAAGTTATATTTATTTTAACAAATTATATTTGATTTGGTCGGTCATTATGCTTAACAAGCCTAAACTTAATTTTACTTTTTCGAAACACAATTTCACTTACGATTGTATTTTGCTTTTACTTATTTTATAATTTTACATTTCAATTTTGTATTTTAATTTTTGATTTTAATTTATATTTTAATTTCAATTGTATTATTCTTTTTCTTGCAACGAAAATATTAATTTCGATTGTATTTTACTCTTTGCTTAAGTAAAAATATTTTCTCGCGTTTACTAAAATAAGCGAAACAACATTAGAATATATTATTAAAACGAACAAAAATTCTATAATTTTTAAATACAGTTACAGGGTATGTACAAAATAAAGTGTAGTGATTTTAATTCAGTTTTTTATAACAAAACAAAAATTAATAATTATAAATGCTATATTAAATAATAGCTTATTATATATTCTTAAAGATAAAATGGTTTTTAAATTTTTCACATAATTTTTTAAAAATTAAAGAAGAATCGCATTTACATACACATCTAAAATAAGGTTTTACCATAGGTTTTTCGTTTTTTGGGTTATTAAATAAATATGATAGTTTTAATAAATATAATTTTTAATTTTTATTTTATTAGTTCTATTAAACAAAAGAAAGAATTTCTAAAAAATCAACAAAAAAGTTGATCCCAGAATAAAAAACAAAATTTTTAAAATTCATGAAAATCAGGTTTTCACTCAAGTGTTAAAACAGAGAAAACCATACTTGTTAAAAAAATTTTATTTAAAAAAATATTTTATGTTATTTTTTTTAATTTTTAAAATTATAGACTAATAGTGAAAATTTATAGTGTTGATCAGTTTTAAGATTTAATTTTAATTGATTTTAAATATATTAATTTTATTTCAATTTACTTTCACTTTTACTTACAAAAGGAAATTTTGCTTTTGCTTTCAACTATCAAAAAGCGAAAAAAAAACTATTAATATCCGCCACACGTCATTGAATAAAAAAGGCAATTGTGTAATCTATTTCGAAATATTTATTCAACTTAAGTTTAATGAAAAACATTCTAAAAATAACAGATTAAATATTCAGTTTCATCCGAGAAAATATTATTCAGATTTATGGATAAACATATAATTTACGCGTTATTTAACTGAGTTTAAAAATTTCACAAATTAAAAAAAATAAACGTTTTCTTAGAATTATTGGGAAAAATGTTTCCCACATAATATTTTTTGGAGATAAAAACCAAATCGATAAAAATAATCCAATGAATTAAGTTACAATCCATTAGAAGAATTTTATTTACTTATTTTTACAAAAATAAATGATACATTTTTAATAATTTTTTAATTAACTTATCAATTCTTTTGTACTTTAATTGATATCAAATTACCGCATCATAGCATTATATAAGATTTCCATTACAGTATATGCTTGTTTGCCGTCAAATGTTTAACACGAACGTGATTTGAGTGCAGAAATGAGATCGCGATTTTGTTCCGCTTTTATCACATTCAAACTAAAACCAATACAGTTGGGTATCATTTCGAATTAAACTATAATTTATTTGATAATAATAAATATTTTTTTCGAAATCATTAAAACAACGTAATTGTAACGCAACACACATTTCAAATTATATTAATTAAATGATAAAATTACAAATTTTTGGCCTCAATTATTAAATAAATAATACTGAACCATAAATTCATATAAAATTCATATAAAATCAATGTAATCGCGTGAACTGCTATGAAATACTTATAGGGTATATTCAATGTAAAATTGTGTTTTTATTTGCTAATAACAGCTCAGAGTGTAGTTGAGTTAACACGATAGTTATGTCTATGTTAACTAACAGTGTATTAGAGAGACTATTAGTGCAGCACATGAAACCGAATCGCGATATAGTGCTGTGCAAAGTGATCGATCGATGCTGTTTGATAGAGGAGTCCGATGTGTGTGTAGTGATCGCGACCGGAGCTCAGACATACAAGTCTGAAAGGGAGCGTATGGTTGAACTTATGGTGAAAACTGGTGATTGCGTTGTTGTGCCGCGAAAAGTATGTCGAATCACCGCTGATATAACTACCGACTATTTTCTTGTCAGCGTATTTGACATGCTTTGCAAATGGACTTAAATCGTCGAGAAGAAAAAGTTTGCTGATTCCAAACAATTTTATAATATTATTTTTAGCTTATTTAATTTGAAGCAAATATTAAATGAAATTTTTCTCATTTTATAATTCGAATCTTGTATTAACTAAAAATATTTTATTTTTTTGAAAATTTGTTTTTTAAAATGAATTTCTTACGAATTCAATTACCGGTAGTTCTACTTTGGAAAGTTTGGATACTCGATTAACAACATGTTAACTCATAGCGTGCTCTTATTGTAAGAAAGTATCATACAATGTTTATTATTTACATTTATTAACCTTAATATCTTGTTATAATCATATAAATTATGTTACAATTTAATGACTACTTTATGAGGTCAATGTTCTCAGCAGTAACTGACGAGGAAAATATTCAAAAAATCATTTAACTAATTCGGCGATGTTTGTGGGTATCCTTATTTTTTTATTTTCCCCATTCAAATATATTATGCTATTTACAGGTAATCGGGTAAACGTTAATTGATAATAAATTTAATGAGTGAGAAAAATACCACTGTTTTAATAAATCAACATTTATTTTCAAAATTCAAAGAACATCATTAATTTACGATTCTATGAGGGAAATACCCAATGATAGTAAATTAGGGAATTTCCTTCGCACGTACGCATGTGTTTGTATGAAAACCATTATACTGTAACGTATATGCGCTGTCAATACTGATATTGCGACATCATTTGTATCGCCTTTATATCTGTTTTATCCACTAAAACAGTTAGTTTCGAAGAATAACAAGTTTTAAATAATAACAAAAATTTGTTTATTAATTTCCACGCGAGATAATACATGAAATTTTATATAAAAAACAAATAAAATATAACAAAACAATAAACATATAAAAAACAATGTTTACGTATTAATAATGATTTGCGTGCGCATAAGTAGTATTAAGAAATAAAGCGGAATAATTATGATATAAAAAACATTAATAACTACTTAATTATATATATTAACGCTTTCCGTTTATTTGCTTAAAAATGATTATTTAAATTATAATCATAGACAATACTTTTTTCGGTCTAAAAACTAAGGAAAAGCGGACGTATTATTGGAATTAAAACCTAAAAGTGGGATTAAAAACTCGGAGAAAAAAATTATAAATTCTAGAAACATTTTTCAATTTTTATTGCATATTTTATTTTTTACTAGTTGTCTAATTTTTTAAAATTTAAAAAAATGTTTTTAAAAAACTTTTTACTTAAAATTTTTTGATAATTTTTGGTTTAAAATGTTAGGGTCTCAAAAAGTCCTCGGATATTAACGATAATTTTATGACTTTAACAAAAATCGGAAAATCCGCTTAAAAAGTCGGATTTATCGGACTATCAATATGCACTTATTTTAATCGTTTTTTCACATTAAGAATATATTTGTCAATTGCCGCTAAATTAATATCTTAAATAAAATGTCGGATAATCCGAAAAGTATCGTTTCTGATTATAATAATCTAAATATTATCTCAAAAGCGTATCTATAATTAAGTTTTATTTTTTTCCTATTCATAATAAAAAATTATAACTAATTTCTGGAACGATATAAAAATGAATTCTAAACTTATAGTTTTTTATTGATAATAGCCGCTAATTTCTTTGAATGAACGGTGAAAAAATCGTTTTCGTTGCCAACAATGGTGTGAATATCGAAAGAACCTTCAAATTGCTGAAATAAAAAGAAATTTATTTAGTCATTACAGTTAATATTAAAATACCCGGAAAATTGTAAAAAAAATTGTAGATTCAGTATAGAATGAGTAATTAGATATATGAATAAATTCATACCTCTTTCTTAAATCCGAAATTCTGTTGAATGATTTCCTCAACTTTCGCCAACTCTTCCTGCGCTTTCAATAACTTAATGACTGTCACATCTGTTTTAAACTCTTTCAACTTCTTCTTAATAATTTTATTCTTGTAATGCTCAAGAAATACTAATGTGTCCATATATTTCTTCTTATACCTGATCATCATGTCTGCTCTCGCAAAAGACTTTCTAATAATTTCATCAAAATCTTTTCCCATCAATTGTTTGCCACCGTATTCTTTCATGAACTCTAAAACTCTGTTAATCCTCGCGTCTTCGCCTTTAATCTCCATTACCTCTCTTTCCATTTGTTTAGCAATTCTCTCCGGAAAATACGACTTAAGATAAGCGAATAGAATGGCGAATTTCTCGTCCTCATCGTATTTGGCTCGAGTCTTAAACATTTCCGATGCGTCCAAAACTACCATTAATTTGATGGGCAAATGCTTTCGCCTCAAATGGAAGCCAAGCAAAGCGCCGAAAGAGTGACATATTAGATCGTAATTCCCTTCTGGCGCTACACGTGTGAGAACATCGCGGAAATAATTGCTCAATTTTTTCAAACTATTCATTTCGTTCAAATTTTTCGTCCATTGGATTCCAATTACTGGGCGATTAATTTTAGCAGCGATTTGTACAAAGTTGTCGAAAATGCCTTCGAGTGGCGGCAATATAAACACTGGTTTACCTTTTAGTTTAGGAAAATAAATGAGATGTTAATATAAATTTAAAACTTTTATATCACTTATATAATAATCACCTGTTGTGACGTCATTAAGAAGAATAGTTTGTTCATTCGCGACATCGAACCGAATCGATGACAGATTTGCTTTCGCTTTCTTAATGTCAAGAGAGTATTGCTTCAAACGCTCTTTATTTCCATCTCTAAACTCTTTTAATTCTTTGACAGTAATCTTTCTTATCTGCGCGAGAGTTAATTGAATTTCGTAATCCCTTTCCAATCGCTGCTGAATCTCCACAGCCATCATACTGTCGAGACCGATGTCTCCTAATGTTTCGTCGTCTATACGCGTATCGATATTCAAATGATGGCATAACTGTGAGAATACTTCGTCTTCGGACTTCTGTTCACCGGCCTCTAGATCTGCTTTTTCGATCGATGATACAACTGGCGAAGAAAACTGAAGAAAGCGGTCGAGAACGTCGAGACACGAGGATATTCGTTGAAGTAAAATACCAGAAAATAATTTCATGACATCTCCTTTGTCTTCATTTGCGATTAACTGTTCAGCAACGATACCCACATCACCAATAGGTCCCCATTGTATCGCCAATCCATGCAAACCTTATTATAAAAATAATTAAACTATTTTAATACACTATAATTTAGCATTATTTCCATTAAACCTTTATTTCGTCTCAATTCACATATCCTTTCCATCGAAGAATTAGCATAACCATAGTTAGTCTGACCGGCGTTACCGCGACCAGCAGTTAGTGATGAAAAGCATACGAAATAATCCAATTTTGGACATTTTTCTTGTGTTACCACATCTAAATTTGCTAATAAATTAAGCTTTGGTTCGCAAACTTCTTTAAACGTTTCAACAGTTTGATTCTCTAGAAGCCCATCATTTAAAACAAGAGCCAAATTAAAAATTCCGCCAACACTTCCTTTTCTATTTGCCTCATCTATTAATTTATTTGCGCCTTCAATAGTAATCGCATTATTTGTGGAAACAGTTATGTATATTTTGTAATCATCGATAAGTTTTTCAAATTCATTAAATCTCTTAATAATCAACTTTTGATAATCATTTTTAATTCCAGTTCGTGATGTTAACACTAATTTCTTAGCGCCACGTAATACTAACCAATACGCCAATTCTAAACCGAAACCTCCGAGACCTCCAATTATAATATACACCTAATAATAAGTTGCAATTATTAAAACAGATAATCAGAGACAATACTCTTTCAATTGGAGATATTAATTTAGCTGATATTGTCATATATATTCTTAATATGAAAAACAATTAAAATCAGTATATAATGTTTATTCCGATAAATCAGATTTTTAGTTAATAATTTTTTACTAAATTCGTAATATCATCGTTGAAATACAATACTTTTTGCGACACAAACATTTTAAAAACCAAAATTTTCAAATTGATTTGTAAAAACCTTAAAAAATTAGATAATACGTGCAATAAATGTTATGCAATAGAAAACATCATAGAGTTTATAAATTTTTTGCTCCGAGTTTTTTGTGAGACTTTTAAGTTTTCTATATTACGTAAGTTTATTCTTCATTATTAGTTTGAAAGATAATAACTTTGCAAAATAAACTAATTTTTAAATAATTTAAAAATAACATTATATTAGTTAGTAAAAGGGTTTCGATCTTCGAAACTGTAAGACTCGGACTATGTCTGACTACTTTAATATAGCAATTGTAGCTCTTCTGTATGGTTTTAAAATTTTTACGATTTACAAGTTTATTTTGTATTATTTTTATATTCGTATATATATTTCAGTTTAAATGTATAGGTTTTTAATTATCTTTTAATGTAATTCATGTATAAAAAGAAATAGAATATTACTTTTGACGGATGAAACCATGTCTTTGTGGTCGCATTTACGAACAATGGTTTCGGTTTGACAACAATTTTCTCACTTTCTTCGTCTCTAATTTTAATTAAAACTTTTCCAATATGTTTACCAGTTGTCATATATCTGAATGCCTGTTCCGCTTGACTCGTATCGAATGTTGTTCTTTCGATTGGTTTTACCACATTATTCTTAATGCCTTCATTTAATAGTTTTCTCACTTTTCTCATATATGATGGTTTTGAATGTGGACCATAAATCACATCCAAACAAACGCCATGGAATGATATATTTTTTAAAAACGCAAACAAACCTAAATTTTTATTCATTTGCATATCATATTTGCCAATTTCTAAAAATCTTCCATTCATTGCTAAACAACGAACTGATGCCTAAAATTTTTTTTTTGTAAATTATAACTAAATATAATAATTAGAGACTCTATTTTTATGTATTTGCATATCGAAAACGAGTTATATTTTTATAGTTTTAATTAACTATATGTTCATTTAACATCAAATCAATTAGTTTAAGATATATTTAACAGCGCATATAATTCATATTTTACCCCTAATATGCATATTTTCATATTATGACGCATATTTAAGTTTTTGCAAAAGAATTGTCTTACAAAATGGATGTTTATAGTAGCGGTCAAAAATGGGTCCCGTGGGAAGCGGGAGGGAGTGGTATTAATTGAAAAATATGCGGGACGGGAGGGACTGGGAATAGCCTAAAAAAATCGCGGGATGTACGGGATTCCCGCAAAGCTTTTATATTCCCGCATACCAATTAAAATTACATTTTCTTGCCTAATTTCAACAACTTTAAATGAGTCCTAAGAAATGTATTCACAAAATTTTTATGTTTTTAAAAATTAAATTTGAACTAGGATTTAAGCCCGACTTCGTCGGGAGGAAATGGTTTGAAATTCTGAAAAATCACTACCAATTGAAACCCAAACCAGCCGATACAAACCAAACAAAGTCGATCCCACATAATCCCACACCAGACGAAACAACAACAACCCAGGGGAACCCACCCGTCTCCCCATCCAACCCGTCCCCCAATCCCACCCGTCTAGTGATTTAAGATCCAGAAAATTGACCATCAAAACAGATGCGATTTTGTCACCTCTGAATATATCGTCAAAAATTCAAAAAATTAAAATTTAAATTCGAAGATTATTGATATAAACATGTTTAGGCATACTCGTGAATAGTATTCTTTTTTGTTCTCGTAAAAATTTGTTTATTAAATCCGATGAGTTTTCGTTTGCTCATCAGATTTTAAAAATTTCTGATGGTTACACCTTCCAGGCCATCAAAATCTAGAATAATTCATGCATATTTAAGCGCTTATTTTGTATCATTTAAGCGCATTTTTTAGTCGCATAAAATAAAATTTTAATCGCATAAAAGTAGAGTCCTTAATAGTAATGTAAGATTTGGTTATATTAAGTAACCTGTAATTTATCATCAGTTAATGAATTGAGCACAATATCGACACCTTTTCCTTTAGTGACTGTCATTATCTGTTGTTCGAAAGACGTGTCGTGAGAATTACAGATATGTTTGTCGTCGATATTGAATTTTCGTTTTATAAATTCTCGTTTCTCATGATTACCAACCGTTACAAATATCTCACAATTAAGACTTTGACAAATAAAAATGGCTGCCTGTCCGACACCACCAGCGCCTGAATGTATCAA
>JAQGAW010002180.1:0-15994 GCA_034698025.1 Phthiracarus crinitus | reverse complement strand
CGGTAATGAAACGGTAACGATAATTTTGGGTTCGGTAACGGTACGGTAACGGTAATTAAAATATGAATATTTTCAATAACTACTTTAAATCTCAACATATACCGTAAAATAACACTATGGTATGTAGCGTTAAATTTCAAAACATCGTTAAACATCAATATTGGTTTAATACTGACTGTATTATAAGTGGCTTTTATTAAAGCACGAAAAGAGCTGACAAAGAAATATAGACGAATATTTTTTATTCAGTATATCTAAGGATGTGATTTAGCTTTTAAATCCCGTTTATAAAAAGGAATCGCGATCTTCGGGAAAATGATAATAATTACAAGATTAATTATCTTTAATTAAAAATATATAAAAATATAATTCCCGGTTTTACCGTTTTTAAAGATTTTGTTTGAAATCTCCCAATAAGTCCCGATTTTAAGTATACTGTATTAGTAATATTTTTCTCGTTTTACCAAACTTTTAGAAAGTTTATAATTATTTTTAAAAGAAAACTTGAGACTAACAAATATTTCTGTATTTAATTTTTTTAGAAACGTTTTATAACACTGTTATCGAAAAGTTGTTAGATTTTGAAGGCTATATTAATTAGAATAATGTTTCATTCTGTATCAAAAGTGCTGCACAGCAGAACAAAACGTGAAAATTAAAAATGTATCAAATAATTCAATTTAATTCGTTTTTGTCAATTTAGAATATGTCCAGAAATTGTTTATACAAATAACTTTTTTCTATTTGCTTTAAATGCTGTTTAAATTACCTTTTTTTAAATTCCCGATTTTTCCGCCCATTTTTGGTACTTTTTAGTCCCGGTTTGTCACATCCTTAAGTATATCAATGCTCTATTTTACTTTCTATTTTGAGCTATCAATAAATATGATTATTTTATTGCCATAATCAGCAACACTCTTAGCTGTTTACTGTATTGTCAAATATAGCATTAAGTGTATGTGCAGTCTTTGAAAATGTTCTTATACTGTGCTCAAGGCTGACACGAACTGCTTTCACAATTATTGTATGATTTAAAAACAAATTCAAGCTAAAAGTCTAGTCAAATAACACTTGTTGTCGAAATGCAAACAATTATTTTTAGTTCTTACACTTAGTGTTAGTTTTAAAATTCTTAATTCGTAATTACTTTTTTAGTGTTAAAGTTTCCTTTAGTTTTATTCTGTAATCATAAATAAATTTAATTAAACAACAAAAAATAATAATTCTTAATCGTATATAAAGTCATTTATGGTATTATTTATCAAATTTATCAATTATTACGTAAAGTTAGCATAAATTTCATCATTTAAAATAACACTGCGGTACGTACTGTTGAATTTAGAAACATCGTTAAAGCAACAAAATGGGTTTAATACTGACTGTATTACAAGTCGTAATAGTGGTTGCGATCGCTTATTATGTCTATAAATTTTTTTATCCAACCTTCGATAAACCGCCTCAAGTTAAGGATGGATGGTATGGTAAACGAGTGTTGAAAGAGGGAGAAGCGATACCTGAAGATGATATTACTATCAATAAGTTTATGGTTCGTATTTCGGACGATGTTATCGATGACCTTAAGAGACGTTTAGAGTTATCGAGATTTGTTGAGTCAATCGATGGCACAGAATTTAATTATGGATTTAATAGCGAATACTTGAAAGAAGTGGTCGAGTATTGGAAGACACGGTTTGATTGGAGAAAACAAGAGAATGAGTTAAACAAATACGAACATTTCATGACACAAATAGAGGGAATTAATATTCACTTCATTCACGTTAAACCTGTAAAACCAGCGAAAACTGTGATACCATTATTGGTAATTAAAATCAATTTATTTAATTTAGATATATATTTTAAATAAAATAACATTAAAAGGTGGTTCACGGTTGGCCTGGATCTGTATGGGAATATTACAAGTCATTTCCACTGTTAACAGAACCAGTGAATGACATCGCGTTCGAAGTGATCTGCCCTTCAATACCCGGCTATGGGTTCTCAGAGGCACCACATCAGCAATCATTCAATGCTATATCAACCGCTAGAATATTCGTTAAACTAATGGACCGTTTGGGTCATAAACGCTTCTTCGTTCACGGAGGAGATTGGGGAGCATTCGTGTCCAAAACCCTCGCATTAATGCATTCGCAAAATATTCTCGGTTTGCACACAACATTAAACAATGCGTCGATAACTAACATGAAAGGCGTGGCACTCATTAAATACATCGTTGCTATGTTTGCGCCTTCACTGGTGTTCGACGAACCGGAAAAGGATTACAAGAAAATATTTCCATTTTTTGAAAAATTTTTCTTTTTTCTCCGCGAAACGGGTTATATGCACATTCAGGCCACAAAACCAGACACTATTGGCGCCGCTCTTAATAACAGTCCCGTAGGATTGGCTGCATATTTATTAGAAAAGTTTTCCACGTGGACTAATCCCGATAATGTCCGCAAACCGGACGGCGGTTTAACCGAAAAGTTCAATCTCGATGAGTTGCTTACTAATGTTATGATTTATTGGGTATCGAATAATGTGACGTCTAGTATGAGATATTACAAGGAAAATATGGTTCGTATGCGTGAAGAAGTAAAGGTCAATCTCTACCGAATACCGATTACAGTGCCCTCAGCTGTGGCCGATTTCCCGCACGAAATCGCACGCATTCCTAAGTTATTCGCTCATTATTTGTATCACGATTTGGTTCAGTACACGGAAATGCCAAGCGGTGGACACTTTGCTGCGTTCGAAGAGCCAAAACTAGTGTCCGATGATATCAGAAAGTTTGTTGTGACTGTTTTAGAGCGACAGAAGTAAACTAAACGTATGTTAAAATTATTAAAATAGTTTTTATTACTCATTTGATTATTAAAATCATTACATGATAAAAGCTAAGCTTTTCTCGAATAACTTCAATGAATTTTTTAAAATTTAAATTTATCTAAAATCAATATAAGAATATTATTTTATTTGATTACTTTTCTGCTAAATTACTTTAAATTTGAGACCAAAACTTAAAACAATAAATTGTATGGTATTTATACTGTTATTTAAAAAATTAAATCATACTGTTTTTGTTTTAATTCTTAAATTGAATGGCAATTCGCATCTATCGATAGCACTATTCATGCTTTTCCTGTATTTCGGCAAATAATTGTCGAAATAATACGTAAAATTAATATTTTGTCGTTGTTTAGCGAATTCAATTAATTCTGGTATAATATTCGCATTAATTCGCTGACAATTATAACATTTAAATGATTGAAACTGTGGACAATTTTCAATCAAATCACATAACGCTTTATTAGTAACCTTTGAATTATCGGCAGATTTTTTGTAACGAACATCGATTGCTTGCAAACGATTCAATTTTGACAAATATTTCAAACTTGATTTAGTGATTTGATTATTGGTTTCGGATTTCAGTTTAATAAAACTGATTTCAGGCAAATAAAGCTCAATATCTTTAAAAAACTTGTCATTAATAAAGCTATGAATTTCTAAACGCTTTAATTGATTGCAATTATTGATTAATTTAGCAGACAATGGTTGTCTATTGTGCGCATTACACACTAATCGCAGTGATTTCAATCCAGTGAAATGATTAATAGCCGCAAACAGTGATACATAATCAATATCGTCGTAACTGTTTATAATAATTAAATTCATACGATTAATATCAAAGCAATTGACTGCTATATTAACTAAACCATTATATGCAGTAAATTGCGTTTCGTCGGACATATTTAGTGTTAGCGATAGGTTTACTAAATTTTGCATAATTGATAGTTGAGACATAAAAGTATCGTAATTAATATCAGCCAAAATTTCAGTTTCAAATACTTGAATGGTATCACTATATTGTGTAACAAATCTGTCCATTAATATACTTTCATCACATCCACTAATATTCTTAACGACACACAGATTCGGTACTAATTTCACATCAGATGACATATCAATTAAATCTTTTATGTATATATTACTTATCGAATATATATTTGTGCAATAAGTCAGTAATTTTTTGTAATTAACGTCCAATTTATCGATGCATCGCAACGTTTTACCAAACTTTACGCCAAACTGTTTCAATGTGTCACCGCTTATCGGATTTAAAGAGAATAACATCTTCAATGACACCAATTGGTCACAATTATCAATAATAATACGTAACAGTGTTTCGTGTGTTAATGCCTTTGAATAATAGTCTCGAATATTAATTCGACTAATTTTGGGACACTTTTTCAAAACGCGTTCAAAATTACTGATTTTGTTATAACTCCAGTAATCGTAAGTGAAATCAAATAACTTATATCCAGGAATGCTATTAATATTGAGCCGATTTTTATCTTCTTTTGTGTACGACTTTATAGAACACTGTCTGTTAAATACCTTTGATTTCCATTGTTTCGAAACGCATTCAAACGTTATTTTATCTTTAATCGATAAATACTGTAATATTTCTTCACACAAATCATCGCCAAAACGATCAAAACTGTGTCGACTGTAACCACATTTCAGTACATTATAATCCAATTTCGGTCTTTTGCTAATATTATCCATTTTATACAAAATATTAATTAATCGATGAATAAAAAACTACTAAATTGTGTTAAACGCAATTAAAATAACAAACAACACAATACTATAAATGATTGCAAAACGTTTACTATATGTTTAAAACACGTGCAATTATTATCAGCCAAACACAACATCGCATGTTTACTTGTTGTTATGGTAACCATAGTTACGTGCGATATAAGCGATATCATAACCACATATCGTGGTACTAAGCTATACATTATGACGACTGTAACTTTGGTAATACAGCGAGTATTACTCAGTGTTAAATACTCAATGCACTTACTTAAGCTATTTGTGACATAACTGGCGTCTGTTTGGTGAGCTTAAAGCCACGTTAAATGATCAAAACGATGTTTGTTTATATGCGATGTAAACACACGTGAGTTTGTGTTTATCTTTAAACATATGATCGGTTTTTAAGAAATTTAATAATTAAACACTATTTGTGATAATTTATGAAAAATGAGTGATAATTTAGTGATCGATTACAGTAGAGATAGTTTTAATAGATTTTGCGATGATTTGTGTGAAGTATTGTTCAAATATTTATCGTTTAAAGATGTTATCAATTTTGAGTGCGTTTCAAAACAATGGATGAGATGTTTGTTTAAATCACGGCATCAGTTGATTGTAACAAATTTTAAAAATAATAATAGCTATGATAAACAAGCGATTGAATTACCGATTAAAACAATTACTCAAATCTATGAACAAAATCACAAAACAATTGAGAATTTATTGAAAAAGTGTTCACATATTAATAGTTTGATTATTGATTACGACAGAAATGATGTCATTATGCGTACAATCATTGATAACTGTAAACATGTGACGAATGTTAAGTTCAATAGAGAATTATATGACAACCAAATGGTTAAGTATTTGCTGGAAAAATCTGGACTTAATTTAATTAATTTAAATTTTTACGGATGTATTGGTAGTAAATATCGCTATTTATTAGATCTTTGCCCTAATTTGAGACAAATCGCAAACATTAACGTGTCTGATGTCATAACCGGTGATAAACTACTGTTTCCTAAACTTTCCGAAGTATCAAGACTTTACGGATGCGATAAAACAGATTTAATGAATAGTTTTGTTAAGCAATACGCGAAATCTATAACCAAGTTTGGAGTAATGATTAACCATAACAGCGACACTCAAAACACAGTATTGGATCATATATTATGCTTAACTAATATAATGGCTTTAAAAATAACGTTCGATAATAATCCAAAATTTACGCCACACTTTCCCGAAAAGATTGCGAATATCGGTCGGAAATGTTACAAAATTACTCACTTAAACATAAATATGTGCACGTTTTATATCGTTTGGTCACAAATTTCGTTAAACATTATTTTGATGTTCAGCGCAATTCAGTGTTTCAAAAGTTTAACGCATTTGAAACTAATTTTGCCGTATTATGACTGTACTGACAATAATACGGTGTTAACTGTAGGTTTAATTAAAAATTGCCAACAATTAACACATATCGATATGAAAGCTACGATTACCGACAGTTTTTTCAATTCAATTCATGAATATTTACCGCAATTAAGTGTTTTAACGATTAATACCGATAACTCATTATCGGACAAAGCAATGAATAGTTTGGCGAAATTAAAACATTTAAAGTCAATTAATATAACGCTTAATAAAGATCTGTCTATGATTACGAAGAATGGATTAAATGAATTGATTCGTAATTGCGTTCACATGAAATCAATAACACTTAAACCGTTGCCAAATATAGGGTTCGAAAAATTGATCAAAATTGCAATGAAAAATAATCGAATTAATTTTAATTATTACGAACACTTATATGATGACTACTTCTTCGACGATAACAACATTTTAATCGGAGATCCGATTCGTTGCAAATATTTGCCGAATAATATTAGTTTTTAATTATTTTCTCGTATACTTGAATCGATTATTGCAAAAATTGCTGCGCAAATCATTAAATAATCAAAATTCATTTCTTTATAAAATATGCCAAAATTTTGTTGTTTGTTTAAAATAATGAATGCAAATAATTTCTTCAAATATTGATAAGTAAATTGTAAAAATATAAAAATTAAAATAAAATCGTAAATAAAACTTAATATTTATTACAACTGGATATTCAAGTTGTATTATTGCAATATAATAAATCTGTCGATTCAAAAGCCGTTTATGATTTTTAACGATTAAAAATTTATTGTCCAGAATTATATTAAGTTTATGAAAAAAAATTTTTGAATATTTTAAATGCAAATTGAAAACAACGTCAATTTTTCACATTAAAAATTTTTATTTATTCATTTTTACACGTAAACAGAAAAATACAATATTTATTTAATTTTAAAAAACAGTATTTTGATTATTAAATATTTTTTTAAAAAAAAGTTGCACTTTGATTCTTGGATCCATTTATCTCTTGGGTATCATTGTTTGCTATACACATACATACGCACATCGATTATAAAAAAATGAATGATTCAAATGAAAACATATGATTGTATTAAATTAAAAAAATAATGACAATAAAACGGTAATCAAAAATAATATAGGGATATATCGATATACGGAATAAGCTTATAAGCAACGATAATAATGACAATTATGATTATAATAATATAAATTGGGATACAATTAAATTATATTTCGAAAAATAAGTATAAATCGCGTTCAAAGAGTATTCATATAAATTTTTGTCATTTTTTGGTTAATCTTTCGATATCAATATATACCGGTATATAATATATAAAAAACAATCAATATTTGTACGAATTTTTCCACACTTCGGCAAAAGTGATGGCCGAATGAAATCTATAGAATATGGATAACGGGAGAGTAATTCGCAGAATAATAGCCCACGTTGTGAACCCATAGACTTGCAACTGAACGGGCGATGCTTCCACTTTCTGCATCTCAAACGTATATATGATCCAAAGCGTGAGGTTATTGATTAGCAAAAACGTGATCAGCTGTCTTCCCGGCTGTTTGTGACTGTTTCGCTTACGACACACCACATCAGATATGAACAGCGACTGCAGCATCACCTGTATTATGGTGAGTGTACTGGTGATCATAACGAACATGTGCTGAATCGAGTTCGGGTGCATTGAACCGGCGATCACTCCAAACAGCGAGTAAGTGTTGAGACCGAACGCCGAGATTCGTTGCAGTAAATCGCGTAAACCTCCGCCGTCTACAGTGTGTTGAGTGGAAGACTGGAACTTGAAGTTTCGTGTCTTCAGAAACCCTAACAAAATTGCAATACTGCTCAGTATTAGAAGCGTTGAGTGCGATATATCGCTAATAAGTGTAGCCATTATGTTGTAATTCGGGTGATGAACCAAAACGAAAAATATGATCAATGAGGTGACAGAAACCGCCAAAAACAAGAACCCACTGAACAGACCTTTACTCGAACCGAGACAGCTGTAGGACTGAGCGGGAGATGTCTGTGAACTGCAATCCGATTTGCTTGAACTCGTCGATAGGCTATCGATTTGCAAACCAGGCGTTGGCGTTGACGAGTGTTCGTTCGTCGCTTTACCACCAGTTGAGTAACGTTGCTTATTGTCGCCGATAGTCGTCCACATCACGTACAGAAACGTCGCGCCAATCAGCGAGTATTCCACGATAAACGGGTATAAGTACGGCGACGCGTCCGACAGTATTGATCCCATTATATCCTCTTTAAGACACGGATTACCGCTTCGATTCTGCGTACCATTCATATAAACATCGCCGTTATTACCATTCGCTGACCGCATGTATTTGCTGTTATGATTACGAAGCGGTAGAATAATTTCGTGAAGAAACGTGAGATTAGTCCCGACTTTCAATTCGTGCAAAGTCTCCATTCCCAGCGTTCTGATCCAAACGCAGCAATTAGTGGCCACTAAATGCATTAATCCGAGTCGCGCTATCAGTTTGAAACGGCTGATCATTATCTTCGAGTACGTGAATATGAAGTACATTTGCGCGAAAGTGAACGCTGCCTGAAGAATGGGGTTCACGCCTAACAGTACGGAATAACACGGAGAGTCGAACGGTATTTCGAAGTACGCGCCAAACTCTAGTCCATTATAGACCATAACTCCGAGACCGAACACAATGCCTCCGATTCGCAGAAATATGGACGCGTGCGAGCTATTCCTGATTTCTGGCCGTTCGGACACGAGTTGTGCCTGTTTTTTGCCGCCATTCTGTGCTTTAATCCGGTTCTGGTCGCTATGCTTCGGCAGATCGTTGAACAGGTATATGTAGACGTATAGAAGGAATAGTAAACTAACCAAATATAAGTAGAGATAGAAGCCTTCGAAGTAGTATTGCGGTATCTTTGGCGCCACGATTTCGACGGTAAAAAACGCCACACACAACACGATAAGTAACTGTCCGTATATCGAACTCATAACGATGAATGCGGCGGTTCTTGCGTAGTGTTTGCGCGACGAACGACGTTTGCTGGCGCACACTGTGCTAGTGATGGGCGCTTTGCTGCTTCGGTCCAGCATTATCGTCGTTGTGGTGGTCTCCGCTTCGCAACCCTGCGATTCGTGGTTCGAATTCATTTCGTGCTGCGATATTTCCAGCGTCTCGCCAGTGCACGAACGAAACAGTTTGTCAAACATGTTCCGTACGTTTTTTTGTTGCTATCACTAGTTTTTTTTCGCGTTGCACTGTTTTTTTCGTTAAGTTTATTTGAGACCGTATTATACTTATTAGTAGTTGTTGTTGTAATAAATTTTCTGCTCGAAACTTCTTCGCGTTCTTTTTACTTATTATTTCGGGGAAAAAATAATAAAAAAAAGTTCAACAAACTATTTGACACATAACTGTATACGTGATAATAAAAACAAAATAAACAAAAACCAAAAACTATATTACACACACATATACACCAAAAGCATTAAACACCACACTCTTTGTTTGGGGAACTTTTAGGTTTCAAAAATACACTCTCAATCTCTCTCACTGTGTTCAGGGCGTGTCACAGTGCAGTTTGCCTGAAGAAAACCGATTAAGTTTCAGTTGAGAGGGCACAGTACGGCGACTGAGAAGAGCTCTGCACAGCACTACTACTGTTTTGATGCGCGCATATGTGATCACACAGAGCAGTGCTTCAATTTTGGCAGTTTCTGTTTCGCTCCTCTCTCTCGCTATCGCTTATTCCATGAAAGTTTTTCGCCCCGCGATCTCTCTCTCACTCACTCACTCACTCAATGTACTGTATGTGTTCGCAGTTCTTTAATATTTCTTTTTTGAAAATATCGTTACGTTACTGTTATTGGTGAGCGTATTTGCCATTGAATTAGCGAGAGAGGGATAGCGGAGAGTGAAAGTTAATAAACATATAAATCTTTTTGGTTTTTTAAGCCCCAAAAAAAGCGAATGAGAAAAACCAGACGTCATAAAAGTTTTTATGCGCGCAGAAAAAATATCGCGTTTTTAATTGAATTAAATTCATTAAATTTAATGCACATTTTTGGCTGGAATGCGCATAATAGCCTCTCATATTCAATTTAAAGATATTCAAGTTTTGTATGCTTTCCTCAAAACAGTTTTATCTCTTATTAGCTTTCGTTTTTATGTTTTGGTTTTCTTTTGCTCGCAGTATGCGTCTTGTCTTGTCTGTCAAACAAAAATATTAAAAATAACAAATGTACTGCATTTTAATGAGAGAGAGCTTAAAGCAGCTTAAATATAGCAATTTGAACGCATATTATTGGTTAGGGTTTTCGTATCGCATAAATGCCCAAATAATAATTATTCAATTGTTCGCAATGCAGTTTCGCAGTAATTATTTTCGACTAGTAATTAAAGAGATGAATAGCGTAGAAATAGTTTTGCGTACGTTAGCATTAATCACTTTGAAATCTTAATACGTTTATACGTATGTAGATATGCATAATTGGCTTTGAATTTAAAATAAATTATGCCAAAATTTTGTATAACAAAATTGAAATAATAATTAACGGATTAATTGAAAAGTTAACGCTCTTATAGTATTAGTAATTTAACGTTAATAATGAAATTTAGAATTATATTTTACTTACCAATAAATGAGCAAAAATATTTATTTTAACAAAAATCAATATAAAGTCTCATTAAAGCTTAAACGGAAAAATATTCGCTTCAATTAAAAAATTTGCACAAATTGTCTGATAGTCTATTAAATTTTGGATGCTGTATTAAAAAATGTTGAAGTAAGGGATATTTTGGGAAAACAAAAATTCAATACTTCCTCGCAAACACTAACCGAAAGGAAATATTTAACGAAAACTTGCAATTGAGGTGTCATTGAATTAAATATAATAGTTGTTTTAATGTCTATTATCAATAAAGCGCATACAATTTATGTCGTCAACAATGTATTTATTTAAACAATTGCATTAAAATGAAGAAAAACGTTTATACTTAGCTTTTAAATGTCTAATGTTTAAAAGCGTATTTATTGTTAGAACTTTTAATTAAAATTAAAAAATTTTACAACAATTGATTCCGAATAAAATCGCTGACAAAAATCTGATGATTAAACCTGAAACCAGATTACCGTAATATTAAAACACACGAAATATTATCTACAGTCAGCTTTCGACTATATTTCAAAGTAATTATTACAATGACTGGCTTTAGTTTTCATTAGTTATTTTATTATAAAGTAAATTTTCTTTTTTTGAGTCAAAACCAACGCTAGTTTTTTGAGTAAATATGCTAAAAGACAACACTTACGTAATTTTACAATTCTGAACCTTCGATGCAAATATTAGTAATTACTTATCATGTTTCGTAGACATCATATCATTAGTTAGATTCAAGTTTTATTATTAAAATATTAATTGAAAATTTCAGTATAACTCGATCTATTAATTTGTTCATAATTTTGATTGCTTTCAGTACTGTTTACGTCCGCGTAATAAAAATTCATATCTGAATTATTAATTGGTTTAATGTCTGATTTATGTTCAGTTTTCATTCGTTTAATACACACGGAAATTATCAAACTCGTCACAAAAATAACAATCAAAATCACAATAATAATAATCCAAACGTATGTTCTATTTTCCGTTACTCTAGATTTTGCCATTATTTTGGCGCAAATACTATTCGGTGAGGAAATGGTGTCATCCAAGGGTTGAGTCATATTACTCTTAAATGACGAATCTTTTATTTGAAAAATTCTGATGTAATCGATTATAAATACAGGACAGACCCAGTTATTCACATCGGTATCGGTTAACACTTGATTCTGAAAGTGTAATTCTCCTCCGATTCCTAAATGTATATAAATCTTCAAATTGTGATCAAATGGTTGACCATTTCGTTCATAAAAATCGCTAAAATTTCTATTAATACTAATATTAAAGTATTGATAATCATTTATAAACCATTGAATCCATTCATTAGACCATTCAATTTTATAGATGTGATAATCACTAAAACTTATTTTCGATAAAACTTTTCGATCATCGAAATTAGTTCCTAAATATTTCGGTCCATCGCTATAATAATGAACACCACTGTATATAATCGGCTTTTGAATGTTACTCATCACATCTATTTGTCCACGTTTTGGCCGATCATTATCAACATGATTATCGTCGTCGACCATCCAAATCGATGGTCTCAACAGTTTTCCTGTTGGCAAAGCAGCGCGAATCTCAACTTTACCATAAGTGAAGCCAAACTTTGTGTTAACCAATGCTGACGTGTATTTTCCGTTTGTATCTCTTCTCGCGGTTATCGCCAATGCATTATCGGTTTGTCTGATATTATTTTCATTATCAGTATAGCATTGAAGTTGATTATGACTTCCTATTAAATATAAAGCTTATTACGAAAAATTATCATAAAATTTAGTTTCACAATGTTTATCCCAAACCCATGCAAAAGTTGTTATCCCTTTCGATATTCCATTTGCTTAAATCAATTCGTTCTGAATTGAACTCATCATTCCATACTAACATCCATTGTTGTGATGACGAGTTAACTAAATATTCTGTTAATAATATGTACAGAATTGTGAAATCGATAATCATAGTACACTTCTTAAAATTCTCACTTACTGTGCAGCATATAAATGCTAACAAATTCGTATTTTTGTCAAAAATATTTATTGTTTCTCAACTATACTATAAGGCAGACGGAAAGTGTGCACTCATTCATATCCTCTGCAACAATAATTACTCATTCAATTAGAAAAGAATATCTAATTTTTATATTAAATTGTGGAAATGTGCAGTATTTTTTGTTAATATGTAACACTTTTTAATGATAAACGAAGAGTCATTCATACATTAGGCATCCTTTTCCTGTCAATTTTTATTCACAATTAATAACAATTCACACATAATTATTACGAAATCTATTTGTTTTGATTCAACATTACCAACACCTAAAACAATAGGTCTGATAGTAATGATTAGCAATAATTGATCGCCAAATAATATCCAGCGTTGTTTACCGTATCTATTTCTTGGCGAGACTATAATCGAGCGATAAATGCAATTAATTTGTTTGCTGTTGTCTGTGCGATACCGCTGTCCAAACAAACATCTCTCAAATACCGAATACACGAAAGATAGCTGTGGACTAAAAGTGATGGCTCACCGATTTTATATTAACTTATTCAGATTTAATGTGTGAAATTCAGTTTTTTGGTTGCTTATACTGTAGTTTATTAAGTTTGTAAAAGTATGAGTTTTCTAAGTTTTACTTTGAATTTACAGCATAACTCGATGTCATTTGTACATAATTTTGATTAATTTCGGCTGTATTTACTTCTGCGTAATCCTCGTTACAGTTATAATTGTCATCATAATTAAAGTCACTATAGTTATTCATTTTTAAATCGTTGTTTAGAGTACGGTCTGGTATAGTAACCGAACGCTTTCGGTATACGTACAAATAAATTAGTAAACTCGTTAAAACAATAACTAATAAAATCGCAATGACAGTAATAATAATCCAAACATAAGATGTATTTCCCGTTAATCTAGATTTTGTCATTATTTTAGAGCAAATGCTATTCGAAGAGGAAATAAACTCATCTAAAGGTTGAGTAACAGTATTCTTAAGTGACGAATCATTTAACTGATAAATCCTGATGTAATCGATTATTAAAGCAGAACAGAGCCAGTTATTCACATCAGTATCAGTTAAAACTTGATTTTGAAAGAAAATTTCTCCACCGATACCTAAATGTATATATAACTTCAAATTATGGTCAAATGGTTGACCATTTTGTTCATAAAAATCGCTAAACTTTCTATTAATACTAATATTAAAGTAAAGATAATCATCAAAAAACCATTGAATCCATTCATTAGACCATTCAATTTTATAGATGTGATAATCACTGAAACTTATTTTCGATAAAACTTTTCGATTATCGAAATCAGTTCCAACATATTTCGGTCCATCGCTATAATAATGAACACCGCTATATATTATAGGCTTTTGAATGTTACTCATCACATCTATTTGTCCACGTTTTGGCCAATCAGACGCACCATCTTCTTCAACCATCCATATTGAAGGGCGTAATAGTTTTCCTGTTGGCAAAGCAGCGCGAATCTCAAGTTTGCCATAAGTGAAGCTAAACTTTGTGTTAATCATCGCTGACGTATACTTTCCATTTGTTTCTTTTCGTACTGTAATCACTAATGTATTATCGATTTGTTTGATATTGTTTTCATTATCAGTATAACATTGAAGTTGATTATTATGGTTACCTATAAACCAAGGATTCTTATAAGAAAAAAGTATTACAAGTTATTATCCCAAACCCATGCAAAAGTTGTTATCCCTTTCGATATTCCATTTGCTTAAATCAATTTGATCTGAATTGAACTCATCATTCCATACTAACATCCATTGTTGTGATGACGAGTTAACTATATATTCTGTTAATAATAAATACATTATAGAAAGAACAATAAACATATTGCAAATTTTAAAAATTTTCACTGATTTAACTTAATTTAATGAGATTTTATACAATGATTGAAAATAAAAACACTAAACGTTTCAAAAACATCAGACATTTACAATAAAACAGTACATAACACTATCATATTAATTTCGTTACGTTATGGAAATGAATAATATTTTGTTGTTAATGAATTAACATTTTTATTGATAATAATCAATGATTTATACATGAGTATCCTTTTCCGATCGTATCTTTGTTCGTTTTTCGAAAAAAGCTTAACTTTATTTATACATAATGAAAACATTCAAACATATAAATCTATTATTAAATTCAGAAAATTTCAAAATATTTATTTTGAGCTAAGTTTTTCTGCAGTTAAAGGAGATTATTATTTATTAATAGATACTGTAAATATGAATTAGACTAGTAAATCGTTAGAACCCGAACCCGACTCCGACAGGTCTCAACCCGACCCGATTCTCAAAATATTTTTATGATTCTACTAATTTCGCAAAAAAATGTCAAAGATAGTAAAACTTTCTTAAAAGTATAAATAATATTAATTAAGTAATTATTATTTTAGTTATATAAAAATGTTATATTTTAAATTTTTTTTGAAAAATTTTAAAGTTTTTATGGTATAAATCAAAGTTTTAATAGTTTGTCAATTTTTCTTCAAAATTTTTATAAGCCCGACACTATCCGAACAGTTTTGAGCCCGAACCCTAGCCGACCTGACAAATATTTTTGGTACCCGACCCGAACCTTACATTTCGGGAACGCGTTTACTAATCTAATATGTATTACTATTATTGGTTTTCAAATTTACTTCATTATTACTGTATAACTCGATCTCATTTCTGAACAATTTTGAACACTTTCGGTGCCGTTTACTTCAGAGTAATCCTCATTAGAGTAATAATTATCTTCGTTTGCAACGTCACTATAGTTATTCATTTTGTTTTGTGAAGTGTATGGTTTAGTTTGCGTACGCTTTAGTAATAAATAGAAACATAACAGCAAACTTATCAAAATAATAATTATTATAATCGAAAATATAATATAAACGTAAGCCGTATTTCCCGTTACTCTAAATTTTGCCATTATTTTGGCGCAAATACTATTTGGTGAGGAAATGGTGTCATCGAAGGGTTGAGTCATATTACTCTTAAATGACGAATCTTTTATTTGAAAAATTCTGATGTAATCGATTATGAATACAGGACAGACCCAGTTATTCACATCGGTATCGGTTAAAACTTGATTCTGAAAGTGTAATTCTCCTCCGATTCCTAAATGTATAAAAATCTTCAAATTGTGATCAAATGGTTGACCATTTCGTTCATAAAAATCGCTAAACTTTGTATTAATACTAATATTAAAGTATTGATAATCATCGAAAAACCATTGAATCCATTCATTAGACCATTCAATTTTATAGATGTGATAATCACTGAAACTTATTTTCGATAAAAC
>JAQGAW010002179.1:0-15995 GCA_034698025.1 Phthiracarus crinitus | reverse complement strand
GATAACATCGAAGTGTTTTATTTAACAAATGACGATTTAATGTTTGCCACCACTAGTGGTTTAGTATATTTGTACGAAACTAAAAATGAGAATTTAATAAAATTTGACAAATTTTGCGAAAATGATAAGATTATTAAATTTGACTGCAATAATGGTGAAAATCACTATATTTATACAAGCTATTTTATTCTTACTAAGAATGGCTGCGTATATAGTTTTGGAATTTTCACCGATAATTTAGGTCACGGAACATGTAGGGATAATTTAACTGTTTGTTCACCGAAACTTATTGAAAATTTAAAAGATTATTTTATAATTGATGTTTGTTGCGGATTCGATCATTCGGTAGTTTTAACTAGAGATGGTGATGTTTTTGCATTTGGTCGAAACGTTTTCGGTCAATGCGGTAACAGGAAATGCCATAATTATAAACCAGTTAAAATAAAATTAATAAGCGCCACCTCAATTTCGTGTGGGCATTACCATTCAATTGCTCTTACAGATAAAGGAGAGATTTATGGTTGGGGTGGTAACTATTATAACCAGCTGGGAATTGAAGGTATTGATAAACTTTTTGAACCCAAGAAAATTGAATTTGATGTAGAAAATATAAAAGAAGTTACGTGCGGTGACTTATTTACATTAATATTAACAAATAGCGGAGATATATATTTTTGTGGCTTTATTTATGGATGCCTTTCAAATAGTGTGCCGACTAAATTAATCTCTGAAGCAAAATTTATAAAAATATCGTCATCAATACATTGCAATTTATGTTTTGCGCTATCGGATGAAAATAAATGTTTTATTTTTGGACGTTTTTATAACGGAAATATTAATTGTTGTTATAAATCTTTAATAAAAATTGAGTGGAATTCAATTGAGGACTTAATTGTTCATTGGCTTCAGATTACTTATAATACTGTTTCAAACGTTAAATTACTAATACTACAGTTCCAAAATATACAAACAATTATAAAAAAGAATTTATTGAATACAATTCTATAGGTTCTGGTGGTTTTTCTACTGTTTTTAAATCAAAACACAAGTTTGATAATAAATTATATGCAATAAAGAAAATTTGTTTTGATCCACAAAATCAAGAAAAACCTATTAATGAATTGGTGTTTTTAAGCTCAGTCCGAAATAAATATGTTGTCAAATATTATCATTTTTGGATTGAACAAAATTATTAAATCGGTTCATATAATAATGAAAAAACTCAAAATATCAGCTCAGATAATATATTTTGTTCTCCGAATTTAAGTCAGTTACTCCACATCCAAATGGAATTATGTCTTTATACTTTGAGAGATGTTTTAAATATCATAATTAAAGAATACCTAACATCAGACAATACATTATCATTGATTGGTTATTTTATTTCAAGTGAATTATTGTATGAGATTTTGGAATGCGTTCGACACTTGCACTCACAAACTCCAGCCATAATTCATAGAGACTTAAAACCCGAAAATATATTATTAGCAAATTTTGATAATAATAGATTTGTTAAAATTAGTGATTTTGGATTATCGACATTTCATGAATTTTCAAATCAGTCTCACACTAAGAATACAGGAACAAAAAATTATCAGGCACTTGAAGTTAATACATCATCAAAATATACGACAAAAGCCGATATGTATAGTATAGGCGTAATAATTCAAGAATTATTTAACATCGATATAAGGTATGTATATATAATTTTAAAAAATAAATCAAATAAGCATTATTATCTAAATTATTTATATATAAAATTTATTTAAAAATCAATATATTGGTATATGTGATTATATATATATATTTTAATCTAAGCAATCGTAAAACAATTGTATCTTTAAAAGTCGATATATATTTTAAAGCTTATAATAATAAACAAAGGTATAATATGTCAATAAATCCTTAACCTGTTATATTTATATCAATATTTTCGAAGTATGAACTCATATTTAAAGAGTGAACACAAGAAAATCATATGTTAAGAAATTTTTGTTATATTATTCCTTTGTTTATTATTTTTAGTTCTGAATAAACTAAAATTCAATGAACACAAGCTATTGATAATAATTAATGTAAAGTAATCGAAAAACTCAGAGTTTCAGGTTCTAAATTAGTTCACTTTAAAGTGATTAAACTATGTAAGAGTGTTTACTATTGTTGTAAAATTAAAATTAAAATTTTATAATAATAATCATTAGTTTATAAACTTGTTTTTAGTTAACTACTTCCTTTAATAATCATTAAAAGTTTTATAAGAAATTTTACACGAGCTTCAACGAAGCATAAAACCAATATTTTATACATTAATTATAAACTTATAACAATAAATTATATCAATATAAAATTAATTTTATTAAGTATATTAATAAATATATTCTCTTTAGTTATGGAAATAAAGTTATGGAAAAATCACTGGAGACAAAACTAAACTATTTATTTAATTTAATACAAGTCCTACTATCTTTTAAGCCTGCATATCGACCAAAATGTGAATATATTTTAGAAGAAAAACATTTATGGATTTTAGGCAGGGAGCAATTACTTAATGATCAACAATTCATTCAAATTATTTCTAAAGATCTTAAAAATCCAGAATTATCAAATTCTCGAAATAAGGAAATCAGAGAATTTATAAGCTTATCTTTCCTGTGTGAAGATCCAAATGGAAAAAATTTTTTGATACAAAACTCAAATGAAAAATATTTTATAGAATATTTTATTCAAAACAAATTCAACTTAAAGAAATAAGTAATTTTTGAAAACAAATAAACTTAAACTAATTGAAATAACTTAAATTAATGTATAAGAATAATTAATTAAAGATTTGTCAATTTCTTCATTGAGTTTAACATTAGAAAATTGCTTTTATTTGATTATTTATGTTTTAGATACAACGATTAATTAATAAAATTTTTAATCTTAAATAGAGAATCGTGTAAAAATAATTTCCTAAATAATTATTTTAAAGCAGTTAATATAGTATCAGCAAATATTCATATACAATAGAACTTACTATTAATTTGTATAGATTTAAATACTGATTGTTAAAATATATAATAAAAACTCATTAATTTAATTAAACAATTTTTGGATAAACAATACACTTTTTAAAAGTTAATAAAATTAATTAAAATTTATAAGATTTTAAAAATTAGTAATAATATAATCAAATTGCAATCCCATATTATTTGAAATTTTCTTCTGTTACACATTCTTCTCTATTTAAAGACAATTCTCCATTTGTCTTGAATTTCTTATCTTATTAGTTACTATAATTCCGACGGCTATTACATAAGCTCCACCATCTGCTACTAATAGGAACTGCGAATTTATTTATTATGAGTCAGTATCAATGCATCAATCGGTTATACTCATTTTATAAGTTTCACAACACCAATTTCTCAATAGGCACTGATCCTCTTCTATAAATAATCCATAACATAACTTCGGGATTCTCGCACTAAATTGATACGTAAGTACTTTATTCAAAACACATTTGTCCGTTGAAATACATATCAACGGATCTGATCTCGTAATCGTATTTATTAAATTAATTATATTCCAAAACATCAATAACATATAAACAAGTTGTGTAATTTTTCCCATAAATTAATTTGTATCATCATTAGTATTAGTCATCATCTTCTCATTATATTGAATTGCAGCCAAATCATATCTCGGTTTCTACAATTTTAATCTGCTAACGAGAACTACATCTGTTAATATACATCAAAGATATATCTCATATTCCAGTGTTGTACTTACAGATACTACAGTATAAGGTTCTTTATAGTAATGATACAATTTATTACTTTTCCAACACTTAAGTGAATATAATAAAACCACATCTCAAACTTTGAATCTTTTAACTTGAAGTCTATTATCGTAATAATTATTATTAGTTTCCTACATTTCTAAAATCAACAATTTTGCCATTTCAACTTGTTCAGTAACTGTTTAACGTTTCTCCTCATCCTTGAGAAGACGACTGACAAACTCGATAGGATGTTACCATATAAACTCTGCAGACATCAAACATCAAACAAACTTGTTTTTCAAAAATTTGTTTAGATATCTCTTTACCTCGTTATTGGAATTATTTGCAGCTCTCGGCAACACCCTCAACAGTGCAACCTCTCCAATCCGGTACCAAAGTTACCACCAATACCTCTAACCTTTCCTCCGTTGGTAACATATTAAGAATACCAATCTCTCATCAAAACATTCAGCATTATCTAGTTATCAGAATTTGATCATTTTGCCACAATTGGGTACAGAACATCGCAACTCTTTAGTTCCGATTTATTGGACGTGAATGTGTTGTACGATGGTGTGAGTGGAGTGCGTCTCGTAATTACAACCTTTTTACATCGGTGTAAAAATTTCCCGTTAACCACCTATCGTTCACGATATTGCTTAACATTTTTTGCGTTATACACTCCCAAGTATACATTGTTTGACAAGTCTTTGTCTGGACCTTTTATTGTTGCCAATTCGCAAACGATTGCTAATATATTTCGCATTGATTGCTTGGTACCGCTGCTGTTGCGCATTAAAATTTTTCTATTCTTCACATTATTTTTCGTAATATTAGCTGAGAAATTATGCGTTATATTAATCCTATCGTTATTATCGACACCAAAATGCTTCTTCCTATGAACGGACAAACTTCGTGAATCTTTAAAAGTTTAATAATTCGGTTCCAAACACTTAAGTTTCATGTGTTTGATGTAAATGTGTCGCAATATATGAATTCTGTACAATGTGATGCCAAACTTGCAGTTTTTCCATTTGCATCGATACATACGCTTTCCATTGACGTCAAACATTTCGTAAAACTGCTGAATATCTTGGATTTGATTGATCTCCTTGAATATCATGTCATCTGTATTATTATCCATTTCATTGGTATGTGTATTACCTATAGTATTGTACAATGAACTCAACGCGTGATGATTAAGGATACTATTAGTAAGTGCTGTAGTCATTTGTGTCGAAATTTTTGGCAGAAAAAATGTTAAATTATTTCGACTTTTATGTCTGAGCTTTAATGTTAGGCTTTATATCTTTCGATTCTGCTGTTTTCGTATCACTCTCATCATAAAATAAATTATTTGATTTAGATTTTGCTAGAATTTTATTTTTAGTATTAAAGTTTAGCTTATTATTAGTTTGCGTAATGCGTGACAAATGCATATGATTTTGATTGTTTGGTGAATATTGAGATGAGCTCACGGTTTAAAGGACGCGATATATCAAATGTGTGACATCTCTGTCACACATCAGTCGATTTGTATTAATAAGAGTTACAACTCTTAATGTTTTGTTTTTCGCAAAATGTGTTTTTTTTTAAACTTAAATCATTTTGTTAAATGTTTTTCCTTTTAGTTATGCGATGACTAATAATTAATTAAAACTATGATTGTTTTTCAAATACTATTTTTGTACTTTTTTATTATTAGTCACTTCTTTTTTAGCTTTTGAAGCATTCGGTTGAGATCTAAGAACTCCCGACTTCTAAGCTTCAATAAAAATGTATTGAAATTTAATAAACAAATTAACAAATAAATATTTTATTAAAAGGCAATAAACGCTTTAATTATTTAAGATAAGATTTAATTAATTGGTTAAGCAATAAACGCTTATTTTAATAAATAAAATTGAATAACGATAAAAGTGTATAACAGTTAACTCGAATACTTATAATAATTCGGTTAAGTGTGAAACGTAACAAAATCTGGAAACGTGTGTTGTATTCGCTGTGTGATCGTAACCCCTATTATCGTTTACTCTTCGGTTTTCGGTAATCTTACGCGCTCGGCGTTAGTGGACTCTTAGCGTGTTTCATATATAATAATATAATCATTTATAACAATATGAATTAAAATAAAATTAATTATTAACCAATAATTCTGTCAATTAATTGAGTTAATTATATATTCATAGCCATATGGCTAAGTATATATAGATGACGCTTTAAGCGCTAATATCACGGTCATGTGATAACATATCGTACACCAGTACGATAAAAAGCTTAACACTGTAGTGCTATGTGGGGTTAGATTAGTAATCTAACGTGCTTTAGGACAAATGTGCCCTATATTACCTTTAAATGATGGATTTTGATTGGAAGAGCCTATAAACAAAATAATGAACACTGTTCTCTGATTGGTTGAACCTATAAACAAAAATGCGGCTGCTCGTCGCTGATTGTTTCAAAATGGCGGATGCTTGTCGCTGATTGTTTCAAAATGGCGGATGCTTGTCGCTGATTGGCTAACCATCAATGGTCATCCCTTCTACTACCTATGAAAAACATTTTGGTTTATTAAAAAGAATAAAGTCAACATTAATACTCTTTCTTGGCTTTCAAATAAATTACTAAACTTATACAGTATAATTGCATCCATAACTTAAATATTTTTTTTCAGTATTTTGATAAAAAAATTTTAGTTTATTGATTTCGATGGGAATACATATGACAACAAAAATACGTAGATTTATTTTGATAATTTAAGAGTAAACGTTTTTTTCTTTAATTTTTTTTACTCATAGCCAGAAATAAATGACGCGTGAAATTTACAAGGATAATATTGACGACAAGATTTCAATTTTCGACAAAATAAACTAAATTTAAACCGATTATAATATGTTAAAACAGTTTAAGAATAATAATTTTAATTGGGTTCATATTATTCAACTTATTATTTGTTTATTAATTATCTCTTCGTTATTATAGTCATAATTTTTATCTGTCCAAAGCGGTTTTGTAACGATTTTAAAAGAAAAATAATTCGGCACATAAACATGTCACATAAATTTATATTCGAGCAAATATTGACCAAATTTATCGAATTAATAGATAAACTTTTGAGCGCTTTCATTGTATGCTTCATTAAAATTTTGAAGTAGAGATAAATTTAATTATTGGGACAATGAATCGCGCGTTTCGGACTTGTTTATGCGTTGAACATAATTAAAAATCTTAATCATTTTAATAGTTATTAAATTAAGTAAATATACTTTTTTCTGGGTTATAAATTTGAGTCACAAAAAGTATTAGTGTGTAAACTTAATGCATTTGGAAGCAAATCACATGTAAAATACTAAAATGTTAATTACATTTTACTAAAAAAATATATGAATAGCTTAAAACAATATTTTTTCCATCTGAGTATAGCAAAATCGATTGGATTAGTCTTCTTAGATTAAGACAAATAAGTTATAAGTCAAAACTTATGACTCATTCATAGTGTGCTAACTTTTCCAGTAAATTTAATCTTCGCTTATGAATAAAATTATGAATTTTATTAATAATCATTGAATCATGTATGCATTGAGATTTAGAAGAATTCTACTCTACATTATCTTTCGGAGAGACACATAGTTTTAAAAAAAAATAAACGCAACGATATATCAAAGTTGTTGTATGGCTAATCAAGAAATTCGAAGTCTTTTTTTAAATTAGCTATTTCTGTGGTTTCATGGTTTCCGTTTAAATGTCGCTCAATTCTTTTTGAACAATAGAGCGCTATCATTACATAAAAACATGATTTTTTGCGGAAATTGTGATATAAAAGAATTTCTTGCAAAATAAAAGAAAAGACTTTACAATTTTTTGGGTAACGCACACACAAACATAATAAAAATTAATAATAGATTACTTTGAATAAAGAGATTTAATCGGTCGCGAAATATTTCACGCGGATTATTATTGAAATAAAGTCATGTATAAAACCAGTGGCACATAAAATTTATCTGATTTTTCTTTGCGTGCGTTTGATGCGCACAAATCAATTAATAGCGAAACATGTTTTTGTTAACTATTTTTTGCTTAAAAATTTAACTCTCTTGTATTCGCCTAAAAAATCCTTATCTATAATCTATAAAGAAATTTATTAGAATTTTGTGTTTAGCACATCAATTTTGATTCAAAATTCAATTGACAAACTTATTATAGTGAAAAATGTTTCTCAAATATAGAGCAAAAATACATTAATGGATAGATAAAGTACAACTTGTTACAGTAATGCGCAAAAAATTCAATAAGCTCAACGTTCCTGTAATTTCACACGAACTGCTTAATAATTTAAGTTTTTACCAAAAACAACAACCCTTATGGCGGTTTAATGTATTGAAAGTGAAACTAAATAAAAATTAATGAGTTGACTACAGACATAAATCGTACATTATATTCCCTTATCTCAAATATACCGAGCTTAAGCTAGAGCTTATTATTTTTAACCTTAGCTTAAGCTTAAAGCATTTAAGAAACTTTAACTTCAATATATTTTGTCAAATTATATAAAATAAATAATTTCTTACCAATAAACGCCAAAATTAAGTTTCAATCGATACCAAATTTGAATACAAATAGTAAAATTCAAATATACATAATTAATTTAAAATAAGATATTAAACACATATTTTATTGGATTATATAAATACCCCATAGCTTCGAGCTTATGTTTATCTTTTAAGCTCAATTAACATTTGTAGCTTGAGCTTCAAGCTCCTGAGTATCAATAATTAGAGCTTAAGCTCACTATCAATACTCATCATTGCTTTCAGAGACATTTGGAAAATTACTGCAGAGTCCTGTAGAATCATTACTTTTGGCGAATTGTCTTCGTGTGCTTACCTTTAAATAAATAGGTAGTAATGATAGCTATTTAGACAGAAATATTATGTATAATTTATTGTATTTTTTGCTGGAAATGATTACTGAGTAACCAGTAAATGGGCATTTATTTTTTTGGTCAACTTTTTACCATACAACACAGCGCATTATAATGAGTATGTATTCTGTCCGCAAATTATAAGGTTTACATGTGAAAATAAGTAATAGTCAGATATAACTCATTGCCAATAAAATTCTAATTGTAATAAGTAGACTGAGACTAGACTTTTTCTGAACTAAAACATAAAAATTACTGTCAGAAATTCGGTCAGAAATACGGAGAAAAAATTAACTTTTTAGGGCAAAAAAAATAATTTTAGGCCTTTTTCCTATATTATAAGTTTTTAATAAATAAAAATTTTTAAAGTTTTTGACTCGAAGTCTCTCTTGACTTGAGATTTAATTTCTAATATTCAAAAAATTGATAAAAATAACTTTTTTCGATTTATTAGGTCTTCGAACCTAAATTTATTCAAAAATTAATCAAATTTTTTTCCACTTAAAATGCTCATAAAATGTCCCATATTAATTTACGGCAGCTTTTAAGAAAAAATTCTAATTATTTTCTTAACATTTTAACTTTCGGAGTTTTCGGAAAATTAAATTATTTTAATTTTTTTGAAATAAGTTTAAATACATATAATTTAAATTCTGAAAGTTTTATTCAAGAATAAAATGTCGAAAAATTTCCGAAAAAGTCAAGACTCTGGTAATAGCTTAACATACAAAAAGCGAGTGCACGCTATAAATGTTTTTGTTTGTATTTTATTTTATCATTAGTTAACTGAAAATAGATTTATAATGACTTATTAAAAAGTGTTAAACGTTTTAATTAAAAAAAGAAAAGAGAATAGACCTTTAATTAATAATCCTTTTTGCGTAAAATAGCTTAATTATAATGCAGAGCTCAAGTAGTAAATGATTTAAGTTGACGTTATTTTTACATTTCGCGATAGAGTTTTATCAACGAGTGTTAGATTTATTTTTGATAAAATTTGACTCGCATGTTTTGTCAAGATTGTTGTTAAAACTTTTTTAATAATTAATAATTATTTTATAAATGTTATTCGGATTATGAGCTTAATATAGATTTAATTAAAAAACCGGATATTATGTTTAAAAATAGCTTTAAAACTAAAACTTTTAAATAATAATGAGTTTTGAAAAGTTTCTTATTTGAATCTATTTTAGTAAACAAGATCGATACGGGCATAATATATGACTTTGCAGTTTGTTTTAAGTTAGTATATAGTCACTTAATTCGCTGTTATTATTAGATATTATAAGATATTAACGGCAGAAGCCACTCGATTTCGTTATTTTTTGTTATTATTAGTCTTTTTCGGCTGATGCCATTATATTTCGTTATTTTTTGTTATTATTAGACTATTTCGGCAGATTCCACTATTTCGATATTTTTAATATTTTCGGCAGATGCAATTATATTTCGATATTTGAAAAAATATTTTCGGTAGATGCCATTCTATTTCGTTATTTTATGAATTTATAAACATTTTCGGCAGATGCTACTCTATTTCGATATTTTTGATTTTAAAAAAATTTTTTGGCAGATGCCATTATATTTAGTTATTTTTTGATATTTTCGGCAGATGCCATTATATTTCGTTATTTTTAGACATTTTCGGCAGATGCCACTCTATTTCGATACTTATTAATATTATTAGACATTATAAGCAAATGCCACTCTATTTTTATTTTTTTTTGGAGATAGGAGTCTTTTGAAGATAGGAGTCTTTTTTGTTCTTTATGTTAATAAAGGGTTTTTTCGAAGATAGGAGTCATTTTTAGAAATTTATTTTTGAAGATAGGAGTCTTTTTTGAAATTTTTTTTGAAGATACGAGTCTTGAAAAAAAATTCGCTTAATTAATATAAAGAAAAAATCCCTTAATAAATATAAAGAACTGGTAAAATCCCTTAATAAACATAAAGATAGGGGTCAGAGTAGGATGTGACAGACGGACGGACGTACAATGTCAAATCCATAATATGATTTTTGCAAAGTCAACAAAAAATATGTAAGGTATCGCTCAAGACTGTCCATAATATCTTCTTTCTATCGATTTGTAGTTATGGAACGAAAGCGAAAATCTGTTATTTTGAGTGTAACTTAAATTAATAAGATTTAACTTTTAGAACTTAATTACTGTGAGCTATCGATTCATCGTATCATTTTGTTTTGAATTGGGTAAAAAAATGAATTGAATTAACTTTTACGCACAATTTGGTTATACATTTTGCGTTGCATTAATTAGTGTCATATTGTAATTATTTCATTATAACTCGTTTAAATTACAACACTGTTCACTACTATATATTAGTTTTTTAAATTCCGTAAAAATGATTTAATTTCCGTAAAATCCTTAAACTTATCTTGAAATTGGATACGAGTTGAGAGACAAATAAAAACAAAGAATAGTAAGCAAAAAAAACTTTTGTTAGAATGAAAAACAATAAAACGTGTTCATGTTTTTATAGAGAAATGTTTAGAAATATAAAAGTAAAATTATACTTCTCTGTTCACAAAAGCTGGTCATAGACATGGAAACTTTTTTCCCAATTATATCGGCCTTTAACGCTGATAAGCACGAAAAGCATCGATAAAATACACAATAGTGTCAGTTAAGAGTCATAGAGAACACACTTCTAAATTTATTATTTTACGTTAAATTACAGCGCGTTTGTTTATTTGTTTTATTTCACTCAAATTGATTTACACAAAACACAAAAAATCATAAATTTAACGATATTGATATATACTACATTTTAAAAACAAAAGCATAGAAAAATATCCACTTGGAAGTGAGAAAATAGATTCTTAAAGTAAATTCTTAACTTGATCTTTATTGATATAGTGTTTCATTTAATAATCAATTGTCAATATTAATATCTATATTCAAAATTCACTGATGAATAAGTGCTTTTCATTTATCAAATTTTCTTTAAAAGAATTTTACTGATTAAATTGACCGTCAAGTGAATTATTATTAAAAAACTTATTATGTCAGCTCAAGAGGACAGGAAAAAGAAAAAAATGAGCATTTTATTTGTTTTTATATGCTTTCCCTTCAAATCTCACGGATATTTTGTAGAAAATTGAGACAAATTGTATTTAATACTCAGTAAACATATTAGAATTGATAAGAAAATTTATATTGCAGAATATCGAGGCCCGAAAATTTTGATTTTGGAAGGAAATATTCTAAACAAACAATATATTAGCATTATAAACAGTAAAATATTGCAGAATACTCTTTATTATAATCAGATTTTAAGAATTAATATTAACTAAATATTGATATAATGAAGCAAAATAAATAAAAACTTAATTAATTTATAATTTTGAGATTAAACCTATATATGAAGGAAAATCGGACCGGTCGGTCTTTGGAAATTAGAAATTATCGGGCTCGGGGTCAATTGTGTCGGGCTTTGATCGGGCTCGGACCTTAAATTTTTTACGATTACATAGTCTAATTTATATATAGTTATATATAATGTTTTCCATTTATGGATAGAACAAATAATTATTAAATTTAATTAAAAACTTTAGTGTATGTTTAAAACTAACAAATATTATACTAATCATAAATAGAAAAATATCATTAAAAGAATAACCAAACCAAAAACCAACGATTCCGCCAAAATTACATAACAGTTCAAGAAAAGACATTTTAATTATTTCGGTATTTGTGATAACATAAGACAATCGTGGAATTATGTTAACCGCTAAATAACCTTTACTTCCCAATGAATTTGATATCATTTTTATGTTATAGTGTTCAGTCAAACAAAATGGTAATTTGCAGATATAATTACGGCAATAATAAACTATTTTTAGATATTCTTTTTCATTTAGATTTTCTTTGCAAAACTTGTAATAATTTTGTTTAATATCATTTATCTCTATTCCATTATGAAAATAGATTTCATTATTAAAATTAGGAACTCTTATGCAGCCATAATTGTTATACAAATACTTGATTTGACAGTTATATTCACACGAATACTTAGTTATGTGAGTAAATGAATCTTCATTATCACCATATGAACCAATTTCATTGCATTTATGTTTTGATTTTAGATTTTTCATTACATTTGTAGAAAATAAGAGGTAATTTTTAGAATTTAATGTAATATTAAATCGATTAAATTTATCTGTACTTTTAATTAATACTATTATAAATCGTCTATAAGTATCATCAGTTAATAGTTTAGAATTGAAATTGAATTTAATTTGTTTGATGTGATTTTCAATAATAACTTTATCCAAATATAACATTTGCTCTGTTTTATTGTAATAATCGTAGAAATAAGTTTGAAAAAATTTAAAATTAAAATTTCCATAATCTAAATGGATATTAACTGAAATATATGAGTGCAATCATAAGATTTATCAATAGTTGTCTCAATAGTACACGATTCGATGATTGGTGTATAATTATTGTATAAATTTACTATCGATTCGAGTCCATAATTCGATAATAGGTAAAACATACTGTAATAATTTATTTCATAATTTGACTTATTATTTAACTTTAGATTTAAACGCGATATATATGTGTCCATGAATTTATATGGTGAGAAAGCAAACTCAATCGGAGGTAATATATTTTTAGGAACAAATGATGTTCTAGTGATTGTGTTTGAATTAAGATATTCGTCAAATAACTGATATTTTTGAACAAACATAAAACATAATAAAATCAACGCAATAAATTTTTTCGAGTATTTAAATACGATGATTGTAAACGTATTTCGAAAATATAATAATAGATTATTTATGAAATACATACATAACATGTAGCAATGAATACTAAACCACATCATAATTATGCCACAGATTAGACATAAATAAGTAATTGAATCCATTTTTGGTAAATGCGTGTAATATGTGTCCGAAGATAGTATTTTCACGAAATAAACTATCTTTTTATATATTTTCATATTTTTAAAAGTAAAACGACAAACTTTATATGGCATTTCATACACTTTTTCCGTTATTATATAATCATTTAAACAGCTTTTCTTTGAACGATAATTATTATAATTGCTGTAATAATTATAATTCAATAAATTTGAACTCAAAATATTATTTCGAATATCTTCCGAAAATTTCTCGTAATGAACGCAATTTGTTTGATATGGAAATTCAAGCAGTGTTTCTCTAATAAAATAATACCAAACTAATACACAACCATTTTGTTTTAAAACATACCTATTTGTGTGAAAATAGAATTATGGCAATGAATTACTTGGATGTATTTGAACTGAAAAATTAATATTATTCTTCACGTAAATCTTATAAATTATTTTATAATCTTTTGGTTGTTTTGATGTATCGTTAAATAATAAATCACTAAAGAGTGTTAAACATAATGGAGAAAATTTAGTCGAAGATTCTATTGATGGCAATTCAGATAGTTTTAAAATCATAGAGGATTTAGCTTCATATCCAGATATATCAATAATTGTTGAGTCTATAATGTTTTTTCTAAAGTTAGTGCGATTAGTGCCATATTTATTTAAATCTTGTTTACTTAATACACATAAACTAATGGATGGAAACGATTGTTTGACATTTTTTCCAGTTATTATTGAGATCGCAGTTCTATACTGTGTAAACTCTCGCGTAAATAATATACACTGATATATCGCTATACTTAAATATAAAATAGTTACTAATTTTCTTGGATTAACTCGTTTATACCAAATCATTTTGTAAATTTACATCAATATATTTTAATTATTGATAAGTTTAATACAAGCAAAAATAGTTTACTTTGAAAATAATTATATAGACTTTTCTGTTTAATATCCTTTTCTATCCTCTTTGATATTTTGCGAGATTTCTTTATTATTAGTAAGTCTTGAAAAAATGTATTTAAATCAATTAAAAGTTATTATTGTGCAATAAGCGTTAAATTTCGAGCGTTGTTATACTATAAATTGTTTTTTTCAATTGTTTGTCTTCATCCCTTATTTTATTAAAAGGGATATATAATTGTTAATTAACGATTGATTTAAAATATAACGAATTTTATAATGAAATAGGTTTATAAGAAGAATCAAAATTATCGAAATTAAAAGAAAAATTGTGTAACCAAACCGATACTAAATATAACCTTATTTTTAAAATAAAAAAAATAATTATAATAAGAAACAATTATAATTTTTATAACATAATCCAAAAATTTTAGGAATAAAATTAGTATTTAAAAAATGAATTGTTATAACAATAACCAAATATAAAATCAATTCTGAATTATTTGTTTATGTTTACTCGTTTATACCAAATCATTTTCTATATTTATTTTAATATGTTTTATTTAATAATAAGATTAATACAAGCAAAAAATAGTTTACTTTGAAAATAAATATATAGACTTTTCTGTTTAATATTCTCAGTAATGTTGATTTTTTGCGAGATTTATTTATTATTAGAAATTCTTGAAAAAATATAGTTAAATCAATTAAAAGTTTTTATTGAGCGTCAAATTTGGAGCGTTGTTATACTAAAAATTAAGTTATTTTAAAATGTTTTGTCTTAATCTATATTATTTTATTAAAAGGGATGTAAAATATATTACATAATCTAAAATTTTTAGTAATAAAATTAGTATATAAAAAATTAGTTGTTTTGACAAATATAAATTCAATTCTGAATTATTTGTTTATGTTACTAAACATATATCAACCGAAACTTAAATAATCCTAAATTTAAAAAAAATACAAAAATAACAAAAATAACAAAAATAACAAAATACTGTACTAATATAAATTTAACAATTTTCTAACAGGTTTTTAAAATGTTATTTATAAAAAAAGTACAGATATTTTTGATAAGAATTTAAATGAATGTCAAAATTAATAAACTCAAAATAAAATATATGAATAAAATTAATTAAAATATTTACGGATAAGAAAAGTATTAATTGTTTAATTAAATATATATAATAATAATCGAATAAAAAATAGTATAAATTCACAATTACCTGAATATAAGTTGTTATTTTATATCAAACAAATAGAGATTTAGAGGATTTAAATTAGACTCTAATGATAATGAAGGCATTCATTTTAAATTATATATAATTAACTTAACACACATGGAAATATTTTAAAGTAGGTTTTTCATAAACGAAGAATCGATATAATAATATATTTAAGAGATAGAATCGAATTATACAATTTAAAATTCATTATTGTTTAGTACTCTTATGTAAATCAATGGATGCCATCTTTTAAGTCTAATCATTATTGTATGCAATAAATATTTTATTTTATGGTATA
>JAQGAW010002178.1:0-15997 GCA_034698025.1 Phthiracarus crinitus | reverse complement strand
ATAGAGAAAAAATCCCTTAATAAATATAGAGACCGGTCCACGGACATACATACAGACAGACAGACAGACATTGCAAACCTTTAGCATAAAGTGAGCTAAAAAAAATTCTATAAAATCGGAAAATTCTAATAAAGTTTTTTGGCATTATTTTATTAACATTTATGGAAACCGTATCAAAATTTGCAAAAAGTTATTAATAAATATATTAAATTTGTCAAAAACGAGATTAAGTATTCTACAAAATAAATTAATCAATGGTAAGCAAAAATTTAATTTTAAAAAACGTGAATTATATTTTTAAACTTTTATTAGGAAAACCACTATTAGATCAAATAGGATTAGGATTTCGTGCAAATAAAATCGATGAAGAAGTTTGGGAAAAATTTAAAAATTGGTTAGAAATAATTCCGACAACAGAAAGTCATTATACTAATTCTGTAAAAACTTATTTCGAGATTCCCGAAATAACAAAAACAACTTTATATACAGAATTTTTAAATTATTGCAATAATAATTTCAATTCAAATATTAATTTAAGTTATAAAACTTTTACCAACTATTTTAAAAATAATTATAATTATGGTTTTAGTCAACCAAAGAAAGATTTTTGTGATCTTTGTTTTGAGTGGCTTCAATCTGGTTTATTATCTATTAAAACAGAATATGAGGATCATATTCTAAAATATGAAAATTATAAATATTGCAAAAAAATTTTAGTAGAAAAAAATCCAAATAAATTAATATTAGAATTTGACTATTGTCAAAACAAACCACTACCCAAATTACCTGTTAATTACCAATTTTATTCCCGACTTCTTTGGTTTATGATTTTCAATATACATGTTTATAGTTTAAATAAATCTTATATGTATTATTTTTTAGAAGGAGATTTTAAATAAGGGGCTAATTCTGTTTGTTCCTTTCTTTATAATTTAATTTATAAAATATATAACAATGATATAAAAGAAATAATTGTTTTTTTCTGATGCTTGTGCGGGACAAAACAGAAATTATACAGTTTTAAAATTTTTTCTTTCGATTTCTATTAATTTAAATGTTAACTTAATTCAAGTTTTTCCTGTTAAAGGACACTCATTTTCGGTTTGCGATCGAAATTTTGGTGTACTTTCTCGCTTATCAAAAAAGTTTTTAACAATTGAAACTCCAGATAATTATTTAAAAATATTTGAAAATTAAAAATTTGAATTTATTAAATGGGTTTCTTATAATTTTGATAACATATATAAAATTTTTAACAATGAAACAAACAATATGCAAATAACTAAAGCTTATGTAATAAAATATTTTAGTACAGGAACTGTTAAACTTTATAACGAATATAATGGTAATCCTTAGCGAAAAATCCAAATCAATTTTACTCAACACTTCACTTCACTTCAATCCTATTTTTTTTATCTAACTTAAGATATATGGAATTCGGATTGTCTATCTGTCTGTCCGTCCATTCATTCGCTATACTTCATAATTATTAAGGGAATTTTTTCTTTATTTTTATTAGGGATTCTCCATTTATTTATATTTTTAAATAGACTTGCTAACGGGCCCCCGATTTGTCGGGCCCCCGCGAGCCACAGGCAGATTGGTCGGGCTGGGCCGGGTTTGGGCTTTGCACTAAAAATTTCGGGCCGGGTCGGGCTTTAATTTATAAATAAACCAAATTTATATCTCGTATATTTTGATTACTAAATAAACTTGGGCTCGGGCCTAAAAATTTGAGCTATTTGGACACTCTATTTTTAAAGGATTTAACCTATTCTTTATATTTTTTCGTTTTTATTCTTTATATTTAAACCGATTAAACTGCGGCATAATCCATTATTTCGGAGTGGCATATTCCGTTATTTATGAAGAAATATCTATAAACAGTGGCAAAAAATTGAATAAAAATCGATTAAACTGCCCATATTCAATTATATTGTGTCATATACCGTTACAATTAAATTTAATAATGAATGCTTAGATATTAATTTCAAAGTTATTAATGGAGGAGAGCGATAGAAGAGAGCGACCGACCAAAAACTATCTTAATTTAAAATTTCGACATATAATCAGCGTTAATTAAGTTTTTATAGATATTGATTTAAATTACTAAGAATAAGAAAGTAATATACCAAATTTCTGTGTGGCATATGCCGCTATAAATAATTAACTATATTACTTAGAAAACTTTAAATAATAATGATTTAATATAAATTAAAAAAAACCTCACGAAAAAAATTGGGAGCGAGCGACCAAAAATTATCTTAACTTAAAAATTAAGTCAGTTATTATAACCGTATCAATCTTGTTTCATATACATTTTGAGTTATTTGTTCAAGAATATCTTCGACCTAAAAATTAATTTATATTATGATTACTAGCGACATTCAAAAAAAAAAATCTATTCGTCGAGTTTTGATAGGATAAGCGCGAGCCATATTTTCTGTCTTAATTCGTTCGGTATTCCTTACTCTCTAACTAAACAGTTAATACACTTACATTAAATTGACCAATGCATACCATTAATTACCGGTTTATTCTTTGTTTATTCGAGTTTACTTATCAACCTGAAGAGTTTGATACCCCACTCGGGTGGGTTGGGCACGGGATTAAATTAAAAAATAATTTTTAATAAATTTTTTCCTCTCCTATTTTCAACCCGTTCTGAAATGCTTTTTTAAATTTTTAATATTTTAATAATTACTCTAAATTCAATGAACAATTTTAAATAAACGTCCCTCCTCTACCATAACCAGGGCCCAACCCACCCGAGTGGGGTATCAAACTCTTCAGGTTGATAAGTAAACTCGAATAAACGAAGAATAAACCGGTTCACACGGACTTAAAATATATTGTTTAGAGTTAGTCTGGATGACGCTATAGGATTTCATAATTTTTAGCCGCTGGCCACTAGTAGTTTAATGAAACTTTGAAAGCCCTCCAAAACCCATCCCTATTACTCTCGGCCGAAATTTTTTTCCTTAAATGATTGTCTTGATGTCCTCTACAAAATAAAAGTGGTTACAAAAAATTCGGCTTAAGACATGTGGGACTATTCACCCGTTAACTGATCGTGTGTTTTGTAATAAGCTAGAAATCCTTTTGAGAAAATATAGAGTAATGTTTACCTCTTTTGATTTTTCTTCGGTATTGTTAATTAAAAATCCGAATTTATTGGCCGATAACTCATCGTCAAATTGTTTGTAATATCTTTTATTAGTGGACATAAACCGTATAAATATAGCGGAGTTTAATGATAGCTATATGTTAAGAACAATTGCAGATATAGTCAATGAATTTATTTAATTTAAAATTTTCTAAAATAATTAGTGATAGTAGCATTTTAGGCAGTGATAGCATTAACGGTCACACTCGCGCTTGGCATAAAAATGACGCTCAACGCTCGCTCGGCGCTAATTTTCTTAACACACTCAAGTGCTAATCGTAAATTGAGCGTTAAATTGTGAGAAATCTTGACACTTTAAAATGGTTGTTCGTTAAGATTTTAGTAAATAAGCCAATTCAATACTGAAGTTGTTGTTAGAAATTAGCCAATTAATGGAAAACATTGACACCTTTAAAAAAATAAATTTATATTATGCCCTTAAAATGATTAGTGTTTAATTGGAAAATTCAAACAAAAAATTTATTACTAATTAAATCTATTATATACATTTTTCATGATATTTTGATATTATTTAGAATAATTAAAATGGTGTGAATTTACTAGAAATATAAAGAGGATTTTATTTGTGTCAGTTCTAAGAAGCTTTCAATGGATCCCTTGAGACCAATTAACTCGCTCTCACTGCTCAACAATATAACCCTTAGAGTGATATCGCCGTATAATTGTTTCATTTCAATCGTTAGTTCAATATAAACAATGCATTTGTTGAAAAGTTTTGGATAATCGATATTCTATAATATCAATAGATAAATAGTAAACTAAAATATTTTAATATTTATTGTATAAGATTACTAGAATGCTTGAGAACTATAATCACGAGAAAAATTAAGTTTTTCAAAATGAATTTATGCATTTAATGGATACACAGAGAATATGCAATATTTATGTTTCGTTTTTCAATGTTATATTAGTGTTGAACAAGAAAAGAAAACGTAAACACTGGTAGAGATTGTACTCACATATACAGATACATAATGAGACAAACACACACACATCGTGGAGTAAGGTTATCGTAGAGTAGACACACTGTTTAGTTGATGGTTGAGTTGATGGGGAGTAGAAGGAGGGTATGGCATCGTAAATGCGGGATGATATGTGTTTGCCAATCATATGCGCATGTATTGCATTCATCAAAGCATTATTCAGGGTTTGTGTGATGAAAGCCCAGCAGACTAGAGCTGTACTATTTAGTTTGGCGGATACAAAGCTATTGGTAGTTTAAATATATATCTAATGGTCAGTGTTGAGTTTCAAACCTGATATGATCTCAAAATCAGTACTACTTTAATGTAAAATTTTATTACAGATAACTATTTTAAACAATAGGAATTGATTAGGAGAGCGGGTATATAAACAGTATTGGCTCGATTTATGGCAGACATGAACGACGTGCACAATATCAATGAATCGTTTCAAACTCCATCATCAATCACCGGTAGTGTTGTTTTAATTGCAAATTTTAATTTTTGTTTTATTTTTCAAAATTTTTTTATTTCAAGTATATTTTACTTTTTCTTTTAAGTAAAATTTTATTTCAATTGTATTTTACTTTGCCTTAAGTTTTAACATTAGCTGTATTGCGCACACGGCTAATCATTTCAATCATTTCCGCGCTAGTCCTTCATGACATTCGCCACAAAAACCACATTAACTGCTTATCATACTTAAACGCAATTTTAAGATTTTTTTATTTTTCATATTAATTGTTTGTTTTGGTAATCAGCTGTGAGATTGTTTGTTAAATAATTGCTACACTATGTCTGCGAACAATAATCTATGATACAATTACTAAATACTACTTTCTTTAAATATTTAATGACAATATCAAGTTATTATCATTAATTAAGTTTTAATAGTGTTTTACAAAAAGGTCATTATTCTTACAAGTGTTTTACGATATTTCTGTAATCCAGATTAAAACTAAATTATGAGTTTTGTATTGATAATAATTCTTAATTGAAAGAATAAGTTCAAACAGTTGTTTAAAATTGATATTCAATCAAATAATTTCAATGTGTTATTTTATTGTTATGATAATTAGTAGGAGAGAATGTAATGCCGAGAAGACATCGAACTGCTTATACAGACATACAATTCTTGGAACTTGAAAAAGAATTTCATTTTAACAAATATCTTTGTCGGCCGCGAAGAATAGAAATCGCGGCATCACTTGATTTGACTGAAAGACAAGTTAAAGTTTGGTTTCAAAATCGAAGGTATATATACATATAAACATTACTACAGTATACTGTATACTGCTTACTACTAGTGAAATGTTGATAATAAAATAGAGCGGTAAATATTTTGATTTGTATTAGAATGAAGCACAAAAGGCAATCAATGATAAGTAAAAATGGAGATGAAAAGAGTGGTAAAAGCGGTTCGTGTACTAACGATGAAGACAGTATGGATGGGGAAAGCGGTAATGGGGAGCATATAAGCGGATCGGAAGCAGGCCTTGATTTTGATAAATCTGCGTTAAGCCCTGACGATACAGATCACTCGCAAAGCTCTAGGGATGAAACAATCGGCAGCTCAGAGAAGCCGACAAACTCTACTCAACTCTCAAACATTGATTCGTGTTGTGTCGATACTGCGAACACCAATCGAACTAATTTAAACTCTATTACCACACGCTCTTCGCCATCAGGTATTTCGCCTGATATTAAATTGTCATCGACTCCAAGATTACTGCATTCGGCGTTATCTTCGATGAGTAATTCTCCGATTGCTCGAAATCCATTGGGTTCGCCATCGAATGTCAGTATGAGTCCAAAGGCTCATCAAAGTCCCGAACATAGTAACTGTTCTTCAACTGTTCATTGTGTGACAAAAATAAGAAATTGGACACCAAATACTCGTTCACAGCCACAGCCACAACAATTAACATCAATAGAGTGCCATCCAAGTGTGAATTGTTCATCAAATATTCAACAACAATCACAACATTGTAATTACTATAACCGATGCATAAGTACTCCTTCGTCATCCAGTTCTCCATTGTCGTCGTCGTCGTCGTCGTCATCGTGTGGTCGAAAACCGCAATCATATAATAGTTCACAATTTGGCACAACTGTTCATACCAGTGCTCGTTCCTCGCCATCACTTTCATCAGTTCCGGGATTACCACAAGTGACATCATTTTGTTACAGAGTATCGCAACAAAACCAAAACCAAAACCAAAGCCATTTCGATCGCACAGCACTACAGTCATCATCGGTAACACCAGAACAGTATCCACCAAACGGTCCATTATATGCTCAACATTCGGCTCAAGTGCAACAAAGAGGCGCATATTTCGCATCCGATTATAATTGTGATTACACGGCAACGCGTAATGACGCGATAACGTGTGGTTATGGACAAAGGCAACAACAATACGATAATTATGTTGACTGTGGACAACATTCGCAATACGAAACTATCGCTTACAGTGGGAATGACACGCATTCGCATTTTAATAGTGAAAATAATAGCAACACGTCTAACAGTGCGTACAATAACTCATTGGCATATTATTCGGCAGAGTTAGTGCCCAACTCTAGTGACCATCGAATTCCCAGTGAATATAATGCAATCACACTGAAACAACAATACGGCACAACAATGCATACGCAGCCATCACACGCACCCACACAGCCATCACAATCGCCGATCACAGCGGCCAACAGTCATCACAGCCAGACAGTGACACCAAATGAAACGCCGACACAGACACAGACACATACTCAGCAATACTATGACGTGCAAAGTAACGTTGCATTGGCCTCATCGCCAAACATTCCAAACACATTTGATCAAACATTTACAACTAATAATAGCAGTGATATCGCCGCTAATTGTTACACAAATTTCAATAGCAATAGTTTCTACGACTACAATAACTGCTCGAATGGTATACCGAACAATGAGTTTAATTTTATAAACATTGCTAATGATTATACATCGCCTGAATATTTTCAATTAAGTTAGTAATGAATGGACTAATAATGCTATCTCTGATTCATTGCAATCTTATATAATTATATTATCGATCTTATTATGGTTTTAACAATTTGTCATCATTTAAAAAAAACGTACACATAATTAAGTTAAGTTACGTTAACTTTGTATTTATACTTATTATTCCTATAATATTTTAAACCGAATTATTGTTAATTTTAGCTGTGTTTTTATGTTTTTATTTTAAAACTTAAGCTTTTAGTTGAGTATCTCTTTATGTTAACATAACATTTTTCATTTAAAGCAGTCTTCGTGATGCTATAAATATTATTGAACGTCAAATGAGAACGGTTTGTGATTTTTTTCAGTCTCTTAAGACTTGATTCGCGTTATATTACATTGCTTTTACTATTAGTACAGTAAAATCCGTGTATCAGTTTCACTGTTTCTTTTAAGTATAGCCAATTCCTGTCCTCTATTCCTATTCCTATTTCTATCCTTATTCTGTCAGTATATGCTTCTTAATCCATGTGATGCTATAACTATTCGTTTTTCCTATTGAGACCATTATTGCATTATAGAACTTGGTTTTTCCATAAGTCAAACTCAAACTCATATCTTTCTTTCAATATAAATTCATAACATAGTTTAGCAGTGAAATTCATATAAAATATGGGTAATAAAACAAGAAAAGCATTTTTATAATAAAACGTTATATAAGCTGTGATCATTTACTTTTTTGAACTTAAAAGGCAATGTATTTCGAAAACTTGACAACTATTTTGCGGTATTTTGTAGTGTTTTGGCACAATTGTTACTATTATTATGTTATTTGTAATAATAATAGAATTAAAAGGCGATTAAATGTGCAATTATTCCGTTTTAGTATAAGAACTCAAACTGTGATTTTATTGTCTATTGTAAATAACTTATCATAATTAAAGCTTCACGAAGACAAATAAATAATTAATTTGTCCATCACTTGAATATAAATGCAATGTTTGTAAATAGTTTTCATAAAAACTAAATATTGCGCTAAAACCAGATATAAACAATAAAAAACATAGCATTAAACTTACGTTAAAAAAGATAAATCTAAATAATCACTTATTCTATACATTATTACTCATTATTGTATAATTAAAACTAATTTTTAAATAATATTACTTTGTAGAGTTGATATATTTGAAGAGATTATTATTGTAAATCAATATAAATAAAGAGACAAATTATAGAAACTATTATAACGTTTTTATATTATTCTAATTTTAAAATTTTAAAAGCATTTTTGACGCAATGTATGGTAAATGCGATGCTTTTTACTTGTTATTGAAGAGTGTAAGGTCTCATGAGATCGAAAAGAGAATGAGTATATCATTGAACTATCGTGTACTTACATCAAAACTAAAAACAAAAAAGAAAAACCGTAGTGTAGTATTTATTGGATTTCAATTAATGCAGTCTTTTCTAACAAACTAAGAAAATTACTGTTCAGTACTGCTCACCATCTTTTCTTTACTTTACGGTATCCAACGATAAGCTTTCTAATGCTTCAAACAAATTTTACGCTTTATTTTAAAATATATATTCTTTAGTTATGCTACGAAAGAATCACATAATAATCTCATAGTTTTCATATGCTTACACTTTTTAGCATTAATGTTCTGAGATTTTTTAGATGCTTAATAATCAAATAAATAACTTTCATGTTTTAAATATATTTATTAACTGCAAATATTTAATTTCGAAAAATCTATATATTGAATGATATTATGAGATTGGATTATTTTATTTGGTATATTTCACGAACTCTATTAAATATTTCAAATATTTCAAACATATGGGATTTTTGCACTTTTCCATTCTCTGGGAGTTTTTTATTGTACATTTATTACCAATAAAATACTCAAAATTGAGGTTTTCTAAGCCATTAATACTCCATATTTTTTCAAAGTCATTTTTCAAATGTGTTTACGAGATAACTAACTTATATCCAACTACAGTATTTCCTTATTTTGAAAAAAGTTTTTACGGTATTTATCAAAAATTTTCACTCGTTAAAGCTTTAATTCTTTCAAATCAAACATACAGTGAAGATTAGAGTAATATATAATTAACAAATATATGTAATTCTCTTATAATTTATAAAATCAAATAAACGAAATATTTATTATTCATAATTATTTGCAATGAAAATGAAAATACATTATAAACAATGCATAAATAATATTCACGATTCAGTACTAACCCGTATAAATATTCGATACTTTACCATAGCATACAATATTAGAGTAGTTTTTTGTTTTTCGGTTAGTTTTATCATTCATGCACTCAGTTACGCACATTAATCAATGTGAAAACAAGTTTATATTTAAATAACTTTAGTAATGCTGTTACTAAACATAGATAGTTAAGTTATATTCCATCTTAAAACTGGTGAAAGGCTAATCTTAAATGGTATGAAAAATAAGAATAATTGGTTTAATAATTTAGATCATTCTATAGTTGTACTTTAGAATATGATATTTTAAATTTGGCATTTCTTCGGAGATTTAAAACCGATAAACTCTTTAAATACCATACATTGTGATTGTTTTTTATTTTTCAATATGAATTCAATTTCTTCAAAATCATTGGAAACACGAACAAACATCCATTTGGTGTTCATTTTATCGCTACTATGGCTTCTTTTTTATTAGTCTTAATTATACCTTAGTTTAAGTCTACTGAGGTATATAGAAATATCAAATTAAAAATTCTCATTTTCTTAGAATGACGGAATCAATTCAAAACTTTTATACCGCACAAAAATTAAAAATTTGAAAGTTCTCTAAGAATTGTGTTACGAAATACTTATAATGAATATTATAGCTAGATTTTATACTTTCAAATATTTATATTTTTATAGATTCGGTAAACGGAAATAATAAATGACTACCGATCTGATGAATTTCGATGCACACTTTTTTAGAAAATTTTACTAAGGTTTGGACTAATAAAATAAAATTTTTATTAGAAATCAGATGAAAGTACATGCTCTGATTTCCAATTTTATACCTGTCAGTTATTATAAGCCCCTTTCAGCCTAAATATTTGAAACCAAAAGTTTATAATGATAGACCTATGAATTTTAATAGATTTTAAACTTTTTTGTCAAATCAAATTTTTCTCTAATAGTCCAATCTTTAGAAACATTTTCTAAAAGTGTGAAACGAAATTGATCAGATCTGTATTTTAAAAATTTAGATCAAATCAAAAGCACTTCGAATTTTTTATCTGATACCGATAATATTTTTCACTGATACACAAGCTTTGAATTAATTAATTTATTTTTATTAAAATTGATAATTATTTGATTTGAAAGAAAAAAGTTCTAACAAATAAGTTTGTATAACATTAAATTTAATCGTCAATGTATACTTATGTTCTCATCTGAGCCATTATGTTTTACATTAATTTTCTATACTAAAAAATATGTTTGATTATAATTTCTTATTAAAAACGTCCTTTATTTTAAAATAGTTGAAATACAAATTCATTGATTTTAATAACTTTGAGCGAGTATTTTATTTTAATAAATTTCTGAGAGTTTAAAATCGATTGATTAGAAAGTAAATTAACGTTGAAAGTGTGGTAATATTTTTATGAAATAATTCCTACCGTATGTATAATATATTCCAAAAATTAATATTTATTTTAAAGTTATGTTAAAAATTATACATAAATAGTGATCTTCGTTACCGGTCACGATGAAAAAATTAAATCGGCGGACATAACCGGTCTTAATAACATAACCGGTAAATAATAATAAAAATCGACGGTCATAATCGGTTTTCTAAAATTTTTTTGGATATATGTGTAAGAATTCTTTGTAAGATATGTTGGAATTATAATAAAATTAATTATTATAACAATATTTGCATTTATTGCTTATAAATAATTTTCAATTATTGACTTTTATTTAGTGAGAAAATTTTTTGATCTATTTTAGCAGTTTTTTCTAAATGGAGGCTTAAATTAAGTTTAATCAAAAACATTTGATACAAAATAATTAAAATTTAACCTCAAAATTAATTATATGAATAGAAATCATGCAATTTATAAGCAAAATTGAATTAAAAAGTTGTATATTTTCTGTATTTATCGGTATTAATCGTAATTTAACCGGTAAATAATTTTTATAACGGCGGTCATTATCGGTAACCACCGGTCTTATAACCGGTAACGAAGATCACTAGACATAAATGATGCATTACATTCTCATTTAATTCAATTTCGACAACTCGAGTCGTTCAGTAGAGTTTAAAATACAATTTGCGTTAAAATTATTTGTTTTATAATGCGGTGATTTTGTTACAACTTTCAAACTCTTAGGATATCAGTATAATTTTGATTTATAATCAGATTCATGATGTCCAAACTCTATTCAGTTGATGGCTCAAACTCATTCACTTTAAACAATAATTAAAAAAAATATATTTTCATTAATGAAGACTTCAATAAAACCGTCTTAATAATTAAGAAATAGGAATGCAAATATATTGAAAGTTTAACAAAAAATCTAGAGTATGATGATTTGTTGGGTTTGAGAAATCTTATTTTGGCTAGTTTTCAATTAGAAAGAAAAATGTATTTTACAAGTAAAAATTTATGAAAACAGATTGCTATCAATTGCTAAAACTACAGCAATAAAAAGATTGAATTACTTGGTATTTTGTGTAAAAAATAAGTTTCTGCAATTTATAAAAATTTATGAAGAAATGTGTCTTAAATCGCATTTATCATGCAATAGTGTCAACTTTGCAAAATTGTATAACTTGACGATTTCTTTCTCATTATTAATATCAGGAATCTGGTTGAAAAAATGGACTAATATCTCCATTTCCACTTAAAAAATTAGAACATTTATATTTTAAATTAAACAAAATTTCTAATTTTTGCAAACTTTAAAATACATATTTGGCTTTCACTTTGTAAAAGGGCTCATTGGATTTGACATCGGTCTATCCATCCGTAATATGCATTTGTTTGAGTTTGGAATTGTCCTCTAAAAACAATTTGTGATAATTTTGTGATTTGAGTCAACGAAATATAAAAAAACAACTGAATCAAAATTTTCTAACACTCCTAGAAGTAGTATGTTCAACAATGTAATGTATTTTATAATTTTTTTCTTTGAAACAATTTAATTTAAAAGTACTGTTTACTTGAATATTAAAATAAAAGCTTCGGTTCAGGTTTTTGTTGAGGTTCCAGAGGATATAAACAATCATTTTTTAAGGCTAGAGCTTTAACCGAACAATATTAAAAGTCCGTTTATTGTGAATACAAGTGGTTAAGCGATTTTGAAATGTTAGATTGAAAATACCGAATGTTTTATAGGATTTTCATGATTCAAGTACCGTATGTTTAATTATTAGAAATTAAAAACGCAATCGTATATCAATTAAAATATAAATAGTAAACTATTTAAACAGTTGAATATTTCATTAATAAATATAAGAATTCTGATGTTTTAATAAATTCATATCAAATTATTTTGATGATAATTTTACAACACATTACGATCTAAATATTGCGATTTATCATTTACTATTTATTCATAATTTTTTTTAAAAATGGGCTCAACATTTTCATGGAAACAGTGAGATGTTTAATGAGTTAAGGTTTAAATCATTATTAAATTAAAACGAGTGGCTGATGGCAGCTAAAGCTGCAAATTAAAATTAAATCCCGACAGAAAATTTGACCAAATTTTCACTTTTTCAGAAGAAATGGATTATTAAAAACCGAATTACCAGTTCTTAATTATTACTAAGACATTGAAAATCGTTAATTAACGAATGTATTAAATTGTAATAATTCCAAACCAGATATAGAGTGCTATTACGTCCAAATACAGTAATTGAAGTTTAAGTAATGGAAATAAATGAATCTAACGTTTTTAAAATTATTAAACGATTTTTCAGTTTTTATAAATTAATACTTAACAAATAATTTATTATTTACAGTATGTAAGTTTTTTATTTGATGTTATTTTCTGGAATTGTCATATTAAAAGAAAAATTTAAAAATTAATTTTGTTTCAATTCATGTTAAAATATTTATAAGATATAAAACTCATATTTGGGAGATATTAAACAAAATTAAATAAGTCATGGTTTTGTGCACAATTATTTATTTTAGAAATTAAATGTAAACTTTTCAAACGATTTTAAACCTGTTTTAAAAAAGATAAGTAAACGTTTTCACCTATTTTTAATTCCTTAATTAATTCCTTATTAACAGTAACCGAATAATATGGAAGAAAATCACTTAAAAACTCTATTATACCGTACACTCAATTATATGCATCAAAAATAATTTTAAAAATATGATACAAGTTTTGATTATAACTTATTTAAAGTTAGATATTAAGTTAATTTAAGGTTTATTTAGTTTTAGTGCTCGTTTCAACTCTAAAAATATTAAAAATAAAAATTTTTAATATTTTTACTGTTTTTATTTAATAAAAAAGATTTGTTTTCTTTAGTTTCGACAATTTTCTTCAGTTTGAATGTTTTAAATCCTAACAAAACTTGTACAAATTTTCTTTCTTATACACAAAATTATGTGCATTCGTTTGTTTAGATTTTATTACATGTCTTAAACTAAAGATTAGATATTTTCAAGTGTATTGCGATGAATGGCTTGAAACCACTTTTATTTTGATAGATGTGAAAAGAGGCGAATACTATGAATAATGAACATAATATGATTAAAAGCTATAACTTACACTGCAATATTTCAATTGGATTATGCCGATTTTGATCGGATTGCGTCCAATCGATTGAGCATATCGAATAACGTAGAATAGAAAAAATTGGGTGCTGAGTCTCAATCTGGGAGGTTGGGAGAGGGCTAAAGTTTTTGTTTCATTTTGGGGCACAACATTTTATTAATTGGCACTAAAACTAATTAATTTGATTTAAATCTTGAAAGGAAAGGGTTTAGGAGGTGGAGAAAATTATTCTTTTAAAAATAATAATTTAATTAAGAAATATAATTTAAAATATTGAGGTCATGGGGGATTTGGAAGGTTGTACTTAAAAGTGGGGGACAAAATTTAGAAAATTAATAACAATTGACCTGAGAGAGTTAGAGGGAGCTTCACTAAAAGTGGTATAATTTTTATGAATTTATAAAACAATAAAACTTTCTATAATATTTTAGAAGCGGCTAAATACTGGAGGGGGGAAATTATTAAAAATTAATATTAGCAGGAAATCCTGGGTTAATCTCACCAAAAGTTATAAAACTCTAATAATATTTTTACTATAGAATGGAACCATATTTAGGTCAAATAATCAAGACATGACCTAATTATTAGCGTATATCATTCTGGGGACAATTTTATATTATTACTTTAGTATATGTGACCAGTGGCTATTTTTTGAAATCATATAGCGTTAAACGGAGCACACCTGAACACTAATTTGTTGTTCGGAGGCGATTTCATTCATACTCCATAGGAAAAAGGAATAATTAGAAAATATAACGAGTTTAGAATGAAATTATTAAAAATATAATACGACCACTTTTGAATGAATACAATCGTAACCGAAATGAATGAATGGTAATATAGTGATAATTAAATTATGATATCACAGACACCCATGAACTTGCAATGTCTGTTGCCTTTGATATCATAATCAATGAATGAATGTATTGAATTGGCAGTACGCTACGAATAATTCAATTTAATGCACAATTAAATCAATAACCAATAATTACTACAACTCCTGTGTTAATATCAATTAACGACAATTTAATTTCAAACTGAAAATGCATACTAATAACAATAATTTTATGTTAATGTTAACGCATTGAAATCAACATTGAAAGTGCGATGCTTTCAATCACATGTAAGTATTAGGTAAGTATTTCATACATAAATAACATATAACTAATTCTTAATACTAATAACCAATACTAATACTAATGACATATTTTATGGCACATCAATATTTTAAAATTTTTTTTTGAATTTTTTAATAATATTTTAATGATAATAAAAGTATTAAGTGATAAAATGTTCACACTATCTACAGCGTAGGATATTTTTATCGATACAATAATCAACGTTTAGTCCGGTATGTGGTGTAGTGGGCTAACGCGTACACCTGTGAGCACTAACTGGTGTGGGTTCGAACCCACAGAGCGCCGTATTAAGCTTCACTCTCCCCATTCATCTCATACCTTAGAGGACAGACGCTGTGGTGGGTTCGGCGGTGTCCACGTTAATCTGTGACAGCAGCTCTTCTAACGTTATCCGCCGCGACTGGTCGAAGACCCCTTCTCATTGAGAAGCCAAATGGATAGCACATTCCCCTGGCTCGGAACAATCTGAGTAGGTCTCGCGTTCGCACTCGAAACTAAAGTCTGTAAACGCACTTAAATGTGCAAAAATGCAGACTTCGGGGGTAAACAAACAAACAAACAAAACGTTTAGAATAATTTAGTGATATATGCCGAGTTACCATTAAACGAAAAGCTACCACTTGCAAGGGTGTGTCTACGGGATCGGTTCCGACACTCAGTTAATTGCCAACAAAATTCCGTAATCAACACATAAGTTTTATTCAGTTTTACTCAATTAATCATTTATTAAAATATGATATCTATTTCTCGAAACTCTAAAGATTAATTTATTAATTTAATAAGCCATAAGATCTAACTTAGTGATTGAAAATATTAGAAATTTCAAGTCCACTAACGTTCCACTAACGCTCCCAAAAATTGTACTAACGTGCCACTAACGGGAAAACTTAAAAAACAAATCCCATTAACGTTCCACTAACGGTACTTTTTTCAAATTCCACTAACGTT